>JBBIGA010157935.1:0-17794 GCA_037576975.1 Alestes dentex | reverse complement strand
ATCACATTGTTATATGCAAAATTAAATAATTAATTCAAAAGTAGTGTATTGCGCACTTTTATTTTTAAAGCACTGCTGTATGACCAAAAGTGCAAGAATATCTGGTTTATAAAAACTTTAAACAAATAAAGAGCTTTTGTTCCCTTTAACACAGTTACAGTTCAAATATTTCTGTAAATCTCAATTTCAACATTAATGGAATCAAATCAAATATAAAACCAAAGCTATTTGCCCCTGCAGGACGTTCACGTTTAGATACAGAGACTTTCATATGGAGTTGGTCCCTCTTTAAAACTGCTATAATGCTCTGGACTCTGAGGGGAGCTTGTTTTTCTATAACAAACCAGACAAAACATGAATGCCCTGCCGTGGTTTTATAATTGATTTGATTGCATTAGTGTTGAAATTGAGATTTACAGAAATATTTGAACTGCAACTGTGTTAAAGGGAGCACTGCTGTTAAAAAGCTCCTTATTTGTTTAAGTGTTTAAATCAAATGTTATTGCACTTTTGTTCATATAGCAGTACTTTAAAAATAAAAGTGCACAATACACTACTTTTGATTTAATTTTTTAATTTTGCATATAACAATGCAATTAATCGCGATAAAAAATTAACGTTGCCCAGCATTACTATATATATATATATGTATATGTATGTGTGCGCGTGTTTATTTATTTATTTATTTATTTATTTATTTCTGCTTGACCTTACTGTACAAAAGTCTTAGGCATCTGCGAAATAATATTTAAAACGGTTTAGATGAGCAGAGGGGTTTTTTTCCCAACCAAAATATAAAAGTGCTGAATTTTCTGTTTACCTTAATGAGCCACAGCCATCACAGGCGATTTTATTTTATGTGAAACAGGTCTCGCCCATGCACTTCCGATCATCTTGCAAAATATGTACACATCCTGTCCAGCAGGGGTCACCAGCCGTCCTCCTGGAGACCTGCTGTCCTGCCCCGCCCCCTTACTAATGCTCCAGCCAATCAGAGGCTTCTGAAGTTGTTCATTATCCAGAGCAGATGTTCCAGACTGTGGAACTTCTCAGGAAGGCAGATCTCCAGGACCAGGGTTGGTGACCCCCGCTCTACAGGGGACACACTTAAAATATGACATTTATGGAATTGTGCAAATAACTCGGAATATTAAAAAGCTTGCACGTTCCTTGTCAAACGACATGTTTAATTAATTTTCTAATCTTCAATTCCTCTTTATTCGCTGAACTTGGCATATTTTGAAAAAAATAAAAAATAAATAGGATTTCCAAAAGCAACGGCACGAGGTGGTTCACATTGGCCGTTGATTTTTTTGTATTTTTATTCTTTATATTTTTATTCTTTATTTCGTTATACAGCATTCCTTATCATTACGTGTGTATGCATGTGCATGTGTGTTTTACATCACTGAAAATACGTACAAGGCATTTTCCTGCTAATTTTTAGTGCACGATTTCTAATTATTTATGTACTAGTTTATCATGTGGGACAAAATAAATATAAGATGAGCCCAAAGTTTTGCACAGGCCACATTTTATGTTTTACTTCGTTATATGTAAACAAACATTTAACTGCATGAGAATTTGTAGGAAAAATGTGTCATCACGACAAACAAACCCGGTTTTCTTTTTTTGCCTAATTCACAAAACCTCATTTGACCGGGACTGTTCTTAAGTGTGCATTCGCCTCTATAAGGCACAGCATGCATGTGATGTTTTGTAACTGATTTGGTGTGAACCACACACAGCGAAGACCTGGAAGGTGCTGTCGTTCGTGGTGGCGCTGCCCGGCGTGGCCGTGTGCATGGTGAACGCGTACCTGAAGATGACCGCTCACTCCCACGGGCAGCCGGAGTTCGTCCCATATCCACACCTGCGCATCCGCACCAAGGTGAACGCACGCGCCGCGTGACGGAGCTGCAGAACAAACTACACACACACAGGGAACAACTGGAGCCGCCTGCACCCAAATCAGCCGCATTATTCACTGCCAAAACTCCTGATCTGACCAAGACTTGCAGTCTTATTTCCAGCCTAAAAGTCTTCTTGATCTTGTTTTGAGAATAATGCACTACATAAGAGCAGATTTTTCGCTCTCATATAACAAATTACGATTGTTTTAAGACATATTTTCCTATTTCTAGAAACAAGTGACTAGAAACAAGTGAAATTATGTACACTTGATAAGATTTCTTGAAATAGGAAAAAAGCTTAATCTTAATATACTATATAAGAGCAAAATAAATCTGCTCTTATATAGTATATTATTCCCAAAACAAGATCGAGAAGACTTTTAGGCTGGAAATAAGATTGCGAGTCTTGGTCAGATCAGGAGTTTTTGCAGTGTTCAATCAAGAACACTTAAGAGAAGAACCTTATTTATCCTGAGGGAAATTCTTTAGTCATGGGGATGCTCAGTGAAACAGAAGAATAACGATACGGCAAGCGAGAAGTTTTTTTTTTTTTTTTTTTAAAAGACAATAACAGTAGTGCAGCTAACAATAACAAAAAAAAAAACATAAAATAGCACAATGAAATAAAAGAACTAACTTCTGGACTTACACTTACAGTATGAAAAGTGTGGGGACGGTACCGTGCTCAAGGGTACCTCAGTAGTGCCACTAGCAGTCTTGGGATCCAAACCCACGACTTACTGATCGCAGGGTGAACTCCTTAACCACTAGGCCACCAGCTGGCGCATGTACACACATGCGCACACACTGTACGGCGAGGGGGCGGAGCCTGTGGGCCTCACACAACACACACACACACACACACACGCACACGCACACAGGGGGTCCTCGGGTTACAACAGTCTCGACATACATTTTCAGTTTACGACGCTCGTTCCCACTCCCCTTACACCGTTAGCCTCGTACTTACGGACTACGCGGGTGAACTAGCTTGGTTGCGGCGGTGGAAGAACGCGCAGTAACGCAGCGTCTGAGTGAGGCAGTTTTCCCTTTCCTTTCTCTGTGGCTTAGTTGTGTTTTTAGGATTTTACAGCTGTGTTAGGATCAGTAAGAGTCGAGGGTGTGTTTCGACCTACACCAAAATTCGGGTCACGTCACTGTCGAAGGAACGGATCTGTGTCGTAACTCGAGGACCCCCTGTACGTAACGGCAAGTAAATAATTAAAGTCCTGATGGTGAGTCATGATGTCTCTCTTTAATCTCTTCCAGCCTTGGCCTTGGGGTGATGGAAACCACTCACTTTTCCACAACGCTCACACCAACCCTCTGCCCACCGGCTACGAGGACTCTCACCACTGAGCGCAGCTCCGTCCCGGTGTCCGGCTTTAACCGGGCACCCTAAACCTCTCTCTTTCTCTCTCTCTCTCTGTCTGTCTCTCTCTCTCTCTCTCTCTCTCTCTCTCTCTCTCTCTCCCAGTTCTCTGCTCAGCATCTGAAAGGAGAGAGTCGTCACCACATTATTTTCTAAATGTGATTTTTTTTCTGTGCTTGACAAAGTCAATAAAATTATTTCCTACCTGGATTTCTTATTGTACTTCACGTCACTGATGAACACAACATGCACATCCTTAAACAGGGACTCTTAAAGAATAAAGTGCACACCCAGGTGTAGTGCAGAGGTGTTTTATTCAGGTATTTCACGAAGGGGGGGGGGGAAACTCCCTTGAGTTTGGCCTTTGCATATGCAGCACAAATGGCACCCTAACGTTAAATCAATTAATTTCAGTACATCTTTGACACTTAATTACATCCTATTTTTTTTCCATTTTTGTGTCTTTTTTTTTGCAAAATTAACAGATGAAAAATAGAACATAAACATTACTCTATCCCTGTCGTTTTAATACATGTAATGGTACACTGTACAAGGTCACAAACTACTTCAGTAGATCTATATTTTTATGGTACAACGAATCACTGAGTAAATAAAGTAGCTTGAATGCAGCATCAGTATCACTAGACCCAAATGAACAAAATTCATTTATGCATGTTAGTGTACAGAAGGGCCTAAAGAAAAAAAACCAAAAAATTCGATACGAGGACACTCATTCTTCACTGAAGTACAAAACCAACGGTGCAAGCAACAAAAAATATCGTATAAATCTACATCTTTTTTTCATACTGCAGGGAAAAGTGGTCTACAAAACAAAAATAAATCTGATTTCCTTCTGTTCCCAAATACTCTCCCAAAATGACTGGTCATTCGTTTTCAGGCCGTAACTGAACGTGCTCTCCTGATGTATTCGATCCTTCCCATTTGCACCTCAGCGACGGCCCCAAAATTTCTCCCCCACATTCTCTACCGCCTTCAGAGTTCATTTACAGCCTCTGATTTTAAAACCAGTCTTGATTCGCCACATTTTCTTCACTGTCCTGCTGGCCCTTACACCTCATACAGTAGATGCGACCCAACATCGATCCTAGAAGCGTGTTTCACCACGTTTGCTGGTATGTGGTTTGTATAAATAGAAGGAAAGTCGATCGTAATGCCAAACTTGGTCATCTATTTTGGAGAAATCTCTCTCTGCTTTCGGGGCTCCCTTTATAAAACCAGGTTGAAGTGACTCTGAAGTGCAGGTTTCAGATGAATGAAAGGTTTGCTGATAAATCTATGGAAACTCATTCGTGGTGCCATACTTGGTCGTTATTAAAGTTATCTTTGCTCCTCTTGGGGTCCGAAGGTAGCTATAAAACTGTGGTGTGATATTTTAAACGAACCCTACTCCCTTTAAATCCAGTGCCTTACTTGCAGCGTTAGCTGAGCGCCGCCGTGGCCAGGCGGAGCAGGTCCTGCCGCAGGTCCTTCCTGCTGTCCGCCTCTCTGACCAGCCGGAGGAGGCAGGCGGCCCGCAGGGATGGAGACAGAGGGGCGTTTAGGACCTCCTGGGGCTGCAGCAGCATGGACAGGCAGGCGCGGCCCAGCCTGGAGTAGCAGAAACACTGAGAGAAAGCGTATGCCTGGGGAAGGAGGGTCCGCAAAGAGTCCAATTCGGCGTCCCGGCTCACAGAGGACGGCTCCGCCCCTTTACAGCGCTGTTCGGAAGACCTGGACAGCGCCCTCTGGCCCGACGTCTGGCCGTCTGCTCTGGTCTTGGACAGCTGGGTGACGTCTCTGCACGCAGACCCCAGGTTAGGCTTGGTCTTTTTATTCAGGTCTTCTGATTTACAACTGCCTGGTACAGAAGAAAGCAGGGATACACACATGTCCTCAGCTGCCTTCTGCAGTCCAGGCACCAGAAACCTGCTGGCTCCGGTCATGAGCTCCGCCAGGGGGCTTTTCTGAAAGGCCTCGTGCCCCTTCAGGCCTCCAGCGACCAAAGAGGTCAAAACAGGGCAGCGGCCAGCCTCGTCACCCACAGCGGTCCGGCAGCCGTGAAGATAGTGAAGCACGGGCAGCAGCATGCCTCGGCTCACGTCCCTGATCGGAATGGAATCGGACTTGCAGGCTTCGCCGAACCCGCCCCTCAGCATAGCACGGAAGTATTCGGACCCGACTTCTTCCGCGCCCTCGTCCCCGGCAACCGCCTCTCGATTGGCTGTGAGCAGAGTTCCGTCATCCAGGAGGAAGCTGAGGTCGTGGGCCAGCGCCTGGTAAGGACAGGAGCCAGACTGGTCGGGGCGGGTCTCTTTTTCTTCTACTGGAGGATTCTTGACTGGATGAGTGACTGGTGCCTCCGCTGTAGTGTCTACGCCACACTTCCTCCTCTCCAGTTCCACCTTGGAACACGCCAGTATGCTAGAGAGGCAGCCAATCAGAAGGGAGATGTACAGGGAATGTAGTTTGGCGATGGACACCCGTTCAGACGGACATAGCCAGGCCGAGAGGAATGTTCTGCATTTATCGGAGTGGTCGCTTTCATCGTCGTCGCCGTCCATGCAGTCCAGAGGTTCAAGAGCAAACGTCAAGCCTCCGCTATCCAAGAGCAGCTTCTTCAAAATAACCCGGTTACTGCAAAAGAAAAACAAGACAGCCTTTATTCCATTTTCAATTGGGAAACTAGACTGCACGCGCTAGGTGCGACTGTGTGGTTGCTACAAAACCAGTGTTTGGAGACAACCAGACACAAAACAAAAGAGTTTCTGTTAAAGAAAATTCTGCTCACAGCATCTCCTGACTTTATTCAGCATGGCATTTTTACACTGAACCACCAAGAGAGACGTTAATAAAAGTCCAAGCCATTTACGGTTAAGCGTGGCTGAAAACAGGTGGAGCGAACTGCTCTCGCACAAAAATGTAGCCACGTTCACAGGCTGATTTTTTTTTTAAATTAAACCACAACAAACAGTGACTCACATTTTTTTATAACTGACCTGAACCCTGCTGTATGTTTAGATTTATACAACTGATTTGCTTCTCTGCGTTTTGTAACTTTCCGGCCGCCGTAGCCGTGACGTCACAGACTCTCTCTCTCTCTCTCTCGATACACAATTTTAAGGCGACTCGACCCTCCGCTCTCTCTCCCAACACATTACAGAGGCGACTCGACCACAAAAATCTCTTTTTTACATGACCAGTACTCCGATCAAAAAACTGAATACACAGAATATGCCGGATATTAAAGAATGTTTGGCCAAAATATAATACGGTCTCCAAAAACAGATGGAATTAAAATCCAACTTAAGAAGAGCAACAGTGTGATTGCTCCCGCACTAATTACATTATCAGTTTCTCAAAACAGTGCAATATAGGAAAGGCATTTCAGAGATCAGCATTTGCTCAGCCTAAAACACCTCAGCTGATCGTTATCAGCTCTTCTGCGGCCAGCGTTCTCCGAGACTGGGGCTGAAAACTACGCATTCAAGACCCAGACACCACAAGCAAGCGTCCGTCGGCTGAACATACCTGGTTATCAAAGGTAGCGAGAGCACACAGTACAGCTTGTCAGATTCTGAGCCTGAGAGAATGATATGGGTAAGAACTCCAGAACCAAACCCAGTCTCGCTCTGAACTCGCACGTTGCTTATCAACCCCTGACCTACAAGGAAACAAGACACAGCAATTAATTTTGCAGTTTATAATGTTGTACGATGGACTTCAGCAGCTGTGCATCATTCGTTATTCAGCATCACGTCGGTGCCACTTACTACACATTTAGAGTGACTACGATCGTTTTCCGCGCCCATATTACTGCTCATTCTTTAATATTACTTAATAGTACTTAATTACTACTGATTTTCTAAAAGTACAATAACTCATTCCAAACTACCATTTGTGTCAATAGTTTTTCACTCAGCTACGTGACTTATAGATATTGTACCAAGCATTTCTGTCTGTAGCATAGTCTGTTCATATTGTGGTTGTTTTCTTTCTACGGATTTTTTATTTTATTATTATTTTTAAATGACTTTTTTCTTCCTACGGATTTTTTATTTTTATATGACTTATTTTTATATCACCAAGTAACTGTTTAGTTGTTATTAACATAACTACTCAATTTTTTTTAAATCTGTGGTGTCCAGGTACAGTGAGCTCTCCCGCTGGTTGGGCCTTCAGGTGCTGGATAGAAGTCCTAACACTTAGTCACATTCACTACCAATGTAATTAGGTACTGACAGTGGAATCACATTATGTCTACAATGGGTGGGACCAATTTTGAGAGGGTGAAAACACCTCTAGGCCTTCTGGACGTTCTAGATACGTCACTGGCTGTGAATATGAGCTGCAGTCTATCCAGTGGGTGTTAAGAGTCTTTACTGAAGGAGTCACTTTAATGCTGCATACGGTCTCAAATACTTGTTAATTGAAGAGCAAATTTCCAAAACTCACTCAGTCCAAAAGGATTTTTTTTTTCCAGAAAATCGCGTTTTACTTGTTTTACCTTTGAGACAGCAATTCTTACAGGAAATAATTTTTTGAACTGAAAATTTACAGGTCAATTTTACAATGGCTGTTTCTAAAGTGCAACTCCTGAACATTTTAGTATGGGCTAATTTGTTTAAAAAAATATAATGAAAACAAGTAAATCGATATTCAGTGTTTAATATTTATATCCTACTACATGACACAGAGTAGAGTCAATGACAGCCAACTGCATACAAATTGTAAACATACTGTAAAGCATTCTGTCTCCCAGTACTGGCAAAGATACAGTTTTCAGTTCAGTGGACTGAGTGAGTTTTGGAAATTCACCAAATCTTGTACCGTGTATTATGCAAGGACTGAGTGAGTTTTGGTCAGTTATACTATTGTACATAAAGAGGAAATGTAATAATTTGCCAATAGTAGTGTTACCTAAAAAATCCCAAAAAAATGTTGTTTTGGAAATTTGCTCTTCAATTGTGTCGGTTACTGGTTTCAGATAAATCCTGGAGTCTTTTATCTAGAACGGCCAAAAAATGTTCCTCTGCAACGTAGTTAGCTTAATGCCAACATATTACTATCTCACAGTGGTGCTAGCAGAAATGAGCATCATCATAAAGGTGTTTTTTCTCGTCTGTTTGACCTAATACCCATGTTTTGCCACTGCATGGATGTTTTAAAATGACCGTGTTCCGATGTATTTTGGGGTTACAGGTCTATCCTCATTCAAATAGGACGGATGCCTGGTCTTGTATGACTGGAAATAACAGCCCGGGGGTGTTGCGATTTCACTGCTACAAATTGCAATCGTGACGCTTTTATAGGTTAAATATTACAGGGTAAGTATCCAGAAAGTCCATATATGAAAAATAAGCAACAAAAACAGCCTGTTTTCAAATCACAGCTTCTGTGACAAAATCAACACATTTGAATATATCTCCTTATTCTGGCTACAGCAGTTTAGCGCCATTTAATGGTTAACGATTAAAATAATTAGGCATATAATAAATAGACTAGAGATAATTACATGAACACCCAGTAACTGTTGAGCTGTGATTGGTCGCCCTGCCAGAAACACTGTGATTGGTCATACGTGAACACACCACAGCACACAGTGTGAACTGTGTGAAATTCTTCCTCTGTATTTAACCCATTTAATCCACTTAACCAGTTTAACCCATTTAATCCATTTAACCAGTTTAACCCATTTAATCCATTTAAACCCATTCACCAAGTAAAGCCGCGGGCAGCCAGGAGCACAGCGCCCGGGGAGCAGTGTGTGGGGACTGTACCTCACTCAAGGGAACCTCAGTGGTGCCAATAGCAGTCTTGGGAATCGAACCCAGCGCCCTAATCACTAGACCACCAGCTACAGCTCTAGTTTTGACAGTCAATTCATTCACTAATAAATAACGACTATATTACCTGAGGGCCAAAATTAGTAATCGGGAAGAGAATGTACAAACCTAGTTGTCTGATTTTGGCCTTTACTCGGTCAGACTGCCGCTCCTTTTTCCCTCCGTCCCCTGCGCTCTCCTCCTCCTCCCTGAGACACAGCCTCTGTCTGATCAGAGCCACGGCCCCGGTCCGGATCAGGGCCTGCAGGCAGTTGGGGTTGCAGCTCAGCCTGCCCAGCATGCGGAAGCAGCGGCTGCTGGGGTCCAGGTGGCGGGTGAGGTAGTAGAGCAGCCCGGAGAAGACGGGGGCGTTTATGAGCGCGCCGCTGGGGTCCGTGGCGTGAGAGAAGCGGGACAGCAGCAGCAGGATGGGCGACTCAGGGGCCCAGGGCTCGGGGTGGTAGGGGTGTTGATAGACTGGGGTCTTTGGCATCAACGGGGGGGCTTCCAACGCGAGCAAACTGGAGAGGGAGGTCGTGGTCGACCAAGACGCAGAAGAACACGTGGAGGAGGAGGAGGAGCACGAAGATGTACGAGGTCGTTTTCTGGGAGGAGAAGAAACCTTATGGGGAGAGATGGGGGTCGCTGGGGGTTTGGGCTGGGGAGTGGAGGCGCAGGCAGGGAGCAAAGGTGGAGGAGAACCGGGGGAGGTTTTATTTAGTGACGGGACCAGAGAAGAGGAAGAAAGACGGCAGGGTTTGGGCCTGGGAGAAGGTATGGACTTAAAGAGAGCTGGTGCTGGGGAAGGAGCATCAGAAAGAGGGGTGGGAGGAGACGACGACGACGACGATGATGATGATGGAGAGCAGGACAGGTGAAGGGTGCCTGAGTCTCCATCCATTGAACAGGGGGACTCCATCAGCTCTCTTTCTGAAGAGATCAAACCCTCAGACACCAGCCAGGACCTGAAGCACACACACACATTAAATAAACAAATAACATTCAAAACCTAGGACTAGATTTAGAATGAAAAAAAAAAGTCAGATAAAACATTATTAGTCTATCATTCATTATATCAGATCACTAGAATCAGTATATGATCCTGCAAATTCAAATGTAAAACCCTCTAATAGTGGCAGGAGTTTCCTGAATATACAAATATCCAATATAATGCCTTACCGCACTTGATTTGTGAGTTAAGTTTGAAATGATTTTTAAACGTTTTTGACCAAGCATATGCCAAAACTGCATAATTTTTAGGAAACATTATGTAGGTATCTATTCATAAAAAATAAAGAGATAAAATAAAACAACACATAAAATGTGCCATCCCACTTCGCACATTGTACACATGCTCTGGCAGAACTGCTGCTACACATATAACTTTAAAAAAAAATTTTTTGAAAAAAGGCCCTCTAATTTAGCTTACATATTTCACCTTTAACTCGTGTTCCTTGTTTAAGTTGTTTTACTTCTTATTTTAGACCTGTTTTTAAATTCATAAAAAGGTGCGAATGGGAAGAATGTGAATCTTTGAATCTCTGCTGTGCCCCCACCCCAAAATTACATTTTGCAAACATAAGATGGTCTCTGTAGAGATGTGTACTTCCTTTTCAACAATACAGTACCAATCAAAAGTTTTTGCGCAGACTTTTACATTCACAGGTTATTCATTAAACATTCACTAAAAAAAAAAACACTCAGCATTCCTTCCTTACAAATAAATGTACAGTATGTTCATCATTTGAGTCTCTTTATTAGTCAAAATGTAATTTTTATTCCTCGCCACTGACCTATAAAAAGGCATCTAATATAATTATAATTGTAACGTGGATCACCAGACGAGTGTTAGATAAATAAGGAGCTGAAACAGTTACGAGTGCAGGACAGTCTAGAATTTGACTCTGCACCACCAACAACCAGTTAATAGGTTCACCTTAACCAGAATAAAAATCTACAGTTTATGAAACAAATGGATAAGTGGTAAAAACCCGTGGTATGTAAAAACGTGCTGACTGGTCGTGTAAACCGTTTCCTAGTAAACCAGTTGAAGTGGAAGAAGGAGAGAAGCCCCGCAGGCTCACCTGAGGCTGAGGAAGCTGGAGGATCCGAGGCCCTGCTCCTTTCCCACCTCCTCCCTTCTGTTCCCCTCCGCGGGCGGGAAGTCAAACGAATCAAAACAGGAATTCATCAGTTCGGAGCTGGAGCCAGAGGACAGGCTGGCGTCCGCCTTGCCCACGCTGAGCTCCTCCCCTTTGGCCAGTTCCACCAGCCGGGCGACCAGAAGCTGCACCAGTCCCAGCTCCTGCAGCTGCTCCAGAGCGGCCTCGTCGTAGACGAAGTCCACGCACGCCAGGATGGCCAGTCGCGTCAGAGGGTGGTTCTGATGGGCCGCCAGGAAGCCGATGAGCACCTCCAGCCCGCCGCTCTCCTTCACTTTGGCCCGGTTCACCGCCTCTTTGCAGCACAGGCACAAAGCTTTGAAAAAGACGCCCGACCTTAAGGGGTCTTTCTTGACTTCCTCCACAAACTTCTGGATGACGCCCAGGGAGCCCACCAGGGGGCGCAGGCAGCCTTGAGAGCACAAGTTAGCGAGAGTTTTTAGGGCCAGCTCCTCCAGGGGTTTCTCTCCCTCTCCGGAGGCCAGCGGGCCGAGCTGAGCCAGCACCCCAGACACGGACACCTCGCGGGCGCACTCGGCGCCGCAGCCCCGTGTGAGCTCATGGATGGCCCGGAGAGACGCCCGCCTCAGGCCCGACGGGTAGTCCGGGGCCAGGAAGAGCGCCAGCGCCGGCACAGCCCCCTGGGACAGCAGCGAGAGGCGGTTGGCCGGCGTGTCGGACAGGTAGAGCAAGGCGCGGGCGGCGGACTGGGCGCGCTCCAGTTTGGGAGAGGAAGGCGCTGGAGACGGGGGGAGGCCGGTGGGAGAGGAAGGGGAGGAGGAATGGGATGAAGGTGAGGGACAGGAAGGAGAGTTGGACAGCGCCAGGCAGAGGAGGAGGGGAGGAACACCACCTGCACGAGAGGGAGAAATTCCAGCTCAGCTTCACTTCGAATGCACTACATGAAGTAAAATACTTAATTAAACTACACTGCATTTCTGGGGGGGGGGTTACTTCACTGACTCTTATCAAGCCATTTATGGTTAAGGAGGGCTGAGCAGTTTTAATTAAACCACAACAAACAGTGACACACATCTTTATTTTATCACTAACCTGAGCACTACACACTTTCAAGGCAACTCGCCCTCCGCTCTCTCTCCTTATACACTACAACTCAACCACAAAAATCTAAATTTTAAACGACCAGTACGTGGCCCCTGATCAACTGATCAAAACTCTGGAAATACACACAATACACCGGATATTAAAGAATGTTTTAGCATTGGAATTTTGCCTAAATTCAATACGGGCTCAGATAAGAAGCGCCAAATTTCAACCAACGAACAAACAAAGAAAACAAATAAATAAACAGCCAACCCAATCACACTATTTGAAATCAATTACCAATTATTGTATTATATCAGTAACAGACATGTTACTCGTGAGTTCCCTTCTCAAATATATCTACTAATGATCTGCTGAGTTCAAACAGGTGTGTTTGAGCAAGAAAATTGCTAAAGTGATAAGAAAGTTGATGAATGGTACTAGTAAACCAGGTGATCCGAACAGATGGAACTGCCATCACAGATGAGTCATACAGTGTAATACTGTATTCACTCACACTGGTGCTGTTTCTGCTCCTGACGGCTGCACTGTATGTTGTCTTGTCCTGTACATTAACGTACAGTCACTGTTTTGGTTTTTTATTCTCTCCCTCTTTAGTCCTGTCCTGGCTGCACTTGTAGTCGTGTGTTTCCTGCGTTTGTCTTTGTGTTGCACCACGATCCTGGAAGAGCGATGTTTCCTTTCGCTGTGTACTATATACTCGACTTGATGATAAATTAGACAGGGATGAAGACAAGAGGAGAAACAGACCTGCACAGTGAACCTGCTCAGAGCCCTCGGGGTCCATGGCAAGGTTTCCTAAGGTGCGAGCTGCTCGGTTCTCCACAGTCTCCACTGAGGCATGTCTCTTCAGGACCTCCACTGCAAATGTTAAACAGTACCAAAGCAGGACAAGCAGGACAGGCAAGGTTAAAACAAGCATTTTATGAATCCCATTAAGATGTAAAACATCATGGGATTCTGTGGTTTTGTGGCCTACTTAACATTTCAACCAGGCACTCATCCGAGAGGTACTCACCCACAACGGAAATGCCATCCAGCTTCCTCACCTGAAAGCAAATAAAACATACAATCCAAATAAAAAACACGTCTACTAAAGCGTCTGCAAATTAAAAGTTAGCCCACTCAACATGAAGAAGCCTAGCGTTTCTAATGTACTCACACTTTTAAGACTTTATGTACCATTTATGACTAATTTAATCATTTGTAATACTCAAATGTCACAGTGGATTGGCAGAACAAACAGGATTAGTTGTAAAGGCTACAGACTGCAATAGGATGTGTGTCGCTCTGGATAAGAGCATCTGCCAAATGCTGTAACTGTAAATGTAAACTGGAAAGGTGGTCAACGTGAGATTTCACTCGTCTCTTTTTGAGACCACTGTCCCTTACCTCTGCTCGAGTTTCCTTTTCGGTGCAGCAGTTGGCCAGGATGCTGAGGGTGAGATCCAGGACCTTCCTGGAGCTTTCAGGCCTGCGCAGGATGTCCAAGAGCGGAGGCAACCCCCCCTTCGCCAGGTACTGCACTATCCTGCTCCTCCCACCTTTAATGTGCTGGGTCCGGATGGCCACCAGGGCCCTCCACTGCCCGGCTTTGAGCCTCTTGTCCGCCTCTTTACTGGTCTCTCTTCCATTAAGGGGTTTATTATCTGCCCCGGTCAGTCCATTACTGGACCTCTCCAGTGAACCTGACTTGGTTAACTGGGCCAGGCACCATGACAGAGAGGACTCCTGAGACCCATATGAGGCCTCTTTGGCCGCACCTTTGAGGTGTTTTCTTTCACCCCCTGCTTGGGCTGCCATGGTCAACCTACAACCCCACCCACCTCCTCCTCCTCCTTTTCTCCAGTGCTTTTAAGCAAAGTCTCTACTCCTGGTGCTTCTTTTCTGCAGATTCTTTGAATAAGTTTGAAATTAAATAGGAAAAGTAACAATTGCTCATGGTTATGAGAGTGTTGGAAAAGCTGAAAAAAAAATCAACAAAAGAAAAAAAAAACAACTGAAATTTTCAATATGAGGCCTAAAGCATCTAAGAAGCCGTAAAAACTACAGTTACCAGACGGACACCTGACTTCAAACGGGAAGCAGTGGATGCTGGGAATTGCAGTTTTTCGTGCTAGCCCCGTCGCCCGCTTGGTAAACAACACCAGGCCTGAAAGTAGGCCACAAACAAGGTAAACCTAAACAACGACGGTTCAAAATTTGCAACACGGACGCGTATCGGTATATATTCGCAGAGTAATACTGATTTTATAACGGTGTACCCCCCTCACGGCCTAATTCGTACGTTGAAAAAAACGCAACCGCCTCAGGTTCGCAGAGACGCCATCTTACACAGAACAACTGAGAGAGAGAGGGGGGCGGGGACAACGGGCGGCTCGGAGCTGAGGGTTTATGGGTATTGTCGTTTTAACAAACACTTTTCACGGCATTAATCGAGGTTTTAACCAATAAACTATTTGTATGAGTTGCGTATGCACGTGTGTATCACACCGCTCGTTTGAGAGAGAAAAGAAACGCGAGGTTTTGTCACAAACGAAATATAGGCTCGTTCAGAATTTTATCGAGAACTACTTTTCCCGTCATGCCCATCCTTAGCTGAGGAAAACAAATAACGCTGGGTTTGTTGTTATTCTCATCGATGTGGAGAGAAGACTCATCGCTTCCGCTCGGGTGTTGTTAAAGTCCACGCTTTCTGCAGAAACCGCAACTGTAAGATTGGACGGGATGGAGGTGATCGAGTCGATCGTGACGGACGGGATCGAGGTGGAGGAGTCTACGGCCACGGTGTCCACGCTGGACTCAGAAAAGCCCAGAACGGGTAAAAGTGGTGATGAGTGCGAGTTTATAGATGAGATGAAGCAACGCTACCTGCTTCCTCCTTTAGTTTTCATTCATATTACACTCTCATGACATTAATAAACTTTTCAGTCTGGACCAGAGTTTAAACACATCTCTCTCAGAGCTGAACTGAGAGGTGATAATATCCCTCACGGGTCTGACCGACCGAGCGCAGTCCTGATCTCAGAACAGCCGCAACAACTTATTATAGCTTCTCCTCCAGCACCCGGCCGCACTGCGCATGCGCACGGGGTGCAGTTTAGCCTGATCAAATATAAAAGTAATAAAAAAACTTTCAGGAGTTTTAACACTTTCACTTCGGGTTAGAGAGTGTGCCTGTCTGAAATAGAATCATATAAAATAAAACGATTCTATAAAATAATTTAATGTACGTATAACCTACTGTATATTACTATATTTTAAAACTTGTCATTCTTAGTTTATTTATGATTGCCCCATTATTATTATTGTTATGATTATTATTAGTAGTAGCAGTAGTAATATAAGTACTAGTAGTATTATCATTATTATTAGTAGTAGTAGTAGCAGCAGTAGTAGTAATAGTAGTACTAGTAGTATTAACATTATTATTAGTAGTAGTAGTAATAGTAGTAGTAGTAGTATCATTATTATTATTAGTAGTAGTAATAGTAGTAGTAGTAGTAGTATCATTATTATTAGTAGTAGTAGTCGTAGTAGTCATATGAGTACTATTATTAGTATTAGTATTAGTAGCCATAGTATCATTATTATTAGTAGTATTTGTATTGTAGCTATTATTATTATTTTGTTGTTCAAGTATTGTTGTTATTAAAAGTATAGTAATATTTATATAGTTAAATATATTGATTGAAATGTAATGCTATGATTATTGAAAAAAGATTATATTGTGACTTATAATATCATTATATTAATATTCATTTTTAATTGAATGCTAATAATTTTATTTGTGTTGTTAACATTAGTTAATTAATATATGATTAGTATCAATATTATTATGATCTATTACAATTAAAACTACAGCATATTCATGTTTATATACTTAAATATGTTATATTGCTTCAATATCTGTTGTTTTATTCTCGCCCAATACATTTCAGCGCAATGTTGACCCTGTTAACATACGTATGAGTATAAAATAAATCTAAAATTAATACCTGTTCTAATGTAGTAATGCAAAAAAATGAACAAATCTAGATTATTTCCTGTAGTGTGTTGAGCAACAGCTGGTGGCCCTGTGGTTAGGATGTAGCCCCTGTGATCAGAAGGTTGTGGGTTCGAAGTCCAGGACTGTTAGTGGCACCACTGAGGTTCCCTTGAGCAAGATACGGTCCACACACTGCTCCCCGGGTGCTGTGTTCCTGACTGACCGCTGCTTAATCCAGAGGAAGAATTTCGTGTTGTTCACACCGTGTGCTGTCCTGTGTTCACTTTAACAAATGAAAGTGGTTCAAAAACTCATTAAAAAAGATACTTTTGTTTGGAAACTATAGAAATCTGGCACATTTCGGAGGGAATCTATGACCAGCTGATCATAAAGGCCCTGCTCTTGTTGTTTTTTCTTCCTCTGAAAGAGTTCGTCTGGACCCTTCAAGCCACGTGGCATCTGGTCCGAGTTCGCCTGGACATGGACCACGAGTTCGACCAGCCGGTGTGTAAGAAGAAGAAGCTGTGGGAGGGCGTGGCGGAGAGGGTGACGGGCAGGTTGAGGGCGGAGGGCTACCAGGACGTGGCAGTGAAGGCGTTCGAGTGCGACCTCAAGTGGAGGAACATGCTGGCGACCTACAGGAAGAACGCGGAGCGGGCCAAGCGGCTGGGCGCCCACAGCGTGCACTGGGAGTTCTTCAAGACCATGCACGAGGTGCTGGGCCGGAGCTACGAGGAGATCGAGGCCCAGCGCCGGGCCAAGCTGAGCGGCACCAAGGTGGGCAAGGCCATGGCCAGCAAACGCTACACGCCCATTTTACCCACCCCGACTCTCACGGCCACGCCCACCCCGCCCGCCAGACCCCCTCAGGACGTCCTGCAGCTCTACCTGGAGCTGCAGGAGAGGAAGCTGAGCATGTGGGCGCAGCAGAAGGTTCTGGAGGAGAGGAAGATCGAGGCCATCAACAACCTGGCCCGGGCCATCAGCAGCCTGGCACAGGACGGCGCCGCCCAGGCCGCCAGAGAGCCCGCCGCCTCCGACCCCCTGTCCTCACTGTCCTCCCAGCATTAGGACCTGCGGACGCGCGTCTCTGACCTCAAAACAGTATCACTTCATTAAACGCACCTTCATTTACAGCCCTGGAAAAAAATAAGAGGCCTTTTCTTTTCTGGTTATTGCTTTTGTAGTGTGTGGGAGTGTGTCTGTGTAAAATGTGTCACTATTGTTTTATACACTGTTGAGCAACACGTGTTTCAAGACTCCAAACAAAAAAATGTTTGGAGAAAGTTAAAAAATAATACATATAATAATACATATAAATAATTTATTATACCTTATTATACATTGGAACTACACTCTTACACTATTTTACAACTGCAACAATTAAAACAGTGCTGTTAAGAGCAGAGAGTGTGTGTGTGTGTGTGTGTGTGTGTGTGTGTGTGTGTGTGTGTGTGTGTGTGTGTGTGTGT
>JBBIGA010157911.1:0-17798 GCA_037576975.1 Alestes dentex | reverse complement strand
TCGTGTATCAAAATTTTCTCCCAATTCCCCAGTGGAAATTACGACGTGAGGGGGTGTTCATGTGCAGTTTTCAAGTCAGCTTCTGGTATTTACCATAATTCCCATAGCACATGAACGCAGCATTACATAACATGCAGGAAGTAGAAAGCAAATGTGGCTGACAGGGTATTTTGCAATGACCCACCTACAGTAAGTGTGTGTATGCCAGTGAAAATATATATTAGTAACATATATTAGTATTTTTTTTTATGTAAAAAATTAAATGAATAAAAAATAGTTTTTGTTACTGACGTCTCAGTGCAGTTCCATCCACGGCATTACTTTGCTTACTTCCAACAGTAACTTGCCTGATTTACTTTAATGAAGCACAAATCATAAATATAAGCTAGAACAAACAAACAAAAAAAGTATTTTAATGAAACATTTGAATAAAACAGAGAGTTGTTACAATAGCTATACCAGGAATAAGGAAGCAGGGAGTGACCTAAACTAGTTTAACAAGAGTCTTACAGCATGAGATCCATTAATGTGTTAGCCTGCTATGAACTGGTCACATTGAAATCGGGTGAGCTTGACAGATTTTTTACTCTGAAAGTCAAATAGTGTTTTTGTTTCGATGTTTTTCATACTTTGTATTTATTCCAAATGTATTTAGATGATTGCTACTTTTTTTGGGGGCTACTGTTACATGGTGATTGGGCCTCCTCTAGTATATAAAATAAATATATATAATATACTAGAGGGTGCCCAACCACCATGTCTGTCTCGTGCACAGTCGTCGGCCTGCCTTTCTCCCTAACTGACTAACAACAGCAGAGGGTGCTAAAAAGTTATCAGGTGTAAAATCCATAGGTAAAAGCCAACAAAAAGAGTGACTTATTTGTTGTGGGTTGGTATATAGCTGTTAATTTTTTATTTGAAGCATGGGGCCAGAACCAAAGGACTGTTTTTTAGTCCCAGTCCACCCCTGAAATGAGAAATGGCTTGCAACATTTTCCAACTGTGTTCAGCATAGCACACCATCACATACTGAGAAAAGATCACAAACTGCATAACTGACTAACACCACCATGAGACTTAAGACTTGGTAAAATACTTCAGCTGAGATGCCTCAGTATCTGCAACAAAGATCTTTTGCACATGTTCAAATGTGTTTTTGTATTCACACGGATTTGATTTCTGAAGGTTGAAGGTTAAGTAGACAGTTTATAACCTATTCTTGCATAATAGTGAAAATATCAAATTCCACCTGTTATTTGTTGTACTTTAAACTGTATAACCTCAGTTATTCATTCATATTGTACTTGTTTTGGGGAAAGTTACAGACACTTTGGTGGTGACAGAAATATTTTAAATACATTGGGATATTTTAGAAAGAAGCATTTTGTAAACATACACATTTTTGTAAGAACGCTATCTTGTTTTTTTTTTAAATGTACGTTTTCACAAATTACTCAAAAAACTACAGCACCTACAATTCAGAATATTTATAAGTTAGTTCAGTGGTGAGATCAAGTGTTTGGTAACTGAACCATTGGTTTAGCTTTATGATCACTGAAATCATATTGTGCTGTTTTTGCCCACTCTCGCAGGGAGCTTGCAGAAAAGGTCAAATAAATCTGTCAGTGAGGTGGATAGCTGTCATATTTTCTCACACAGAATTTCCATCAGGCTTCTTGTTAAGCTACAGACAAGTATGATGAAAAGATACCCATGGATCAGCACTAATGAAATTCCTCTAATCGCACTGTAACCTCAAAGCTAACTGCATGCAGTTTATGTTTTGTGACTGAGACTGCCGGAGTTATAAAACTTCCCTACTTGTGCTTTGTTTCCTTGTACTCAGGAACCTCATTTGTCATTTGCCTCAAGCTGCTTTCACCCTGTGCTTTAAAATTCAAGGAACAAAGACCTATCAGTGAGGTAGATAGCCATCATATTTTCTCACACAGAATTTCCGTCAGTCTTCTTGTTAAGCTACAGACAAGTATGATGGAAAGATACCCATGGATCAGCACTACTAATGAAATTCCTCTAATAAAACTCCCCTACTTGTGGTTTGTTTCCTTGTACTCAGGAACCTAATTCATCATTTGCCTCAAGCTGCTCTCCCCCTATGCTTTAAACTTCAAGGAACAATGTCATGTGGATTCCCCCTCTATATTGTACTTGTTGACATTATAAATTAGCAAGTATCAATCAAGAAGCAACCCAAATTTTAATCTCACATGACAGGTAGATGGCCTTTTGATTTTGATCTATAATCTTACTGAATAATCAGTGCATAATTTGAGTGCCTTCTTTCAATACAAATGGTTTTGACGGGGTTGATTATGACTAAAGTAACACAAGAAATGAATTCAGTCGAAAGAACAACCTCATATTGAAACAATGCAAAACACATTTTTGGTTTACTTGAACACTATTTTACATTCACTACTATGCAAGAGGATTAATATTCATTTAAATTTTAGTTTTAATTAGTGAATTGCCAAGCCACTGGAGGCGCACAAGCCAGTGTATTTCTTAGTGCCGGTCCCAAGCCCAGATAAAGTTTAAGTTTATTAATGTATATGAAAAGAATATAAAATAACAGAGATTTTAAAAAGATAAGATAATGGAAGAGATAAAAGAAGTAAAATAATACAAAACAATAGAAAGTGCAAATGTTAAAAAAAGACTTTAGCAGCTTTTTAAAGCTGGCTACAGTTGGTGCAGATCTGAGGTTGTTCCAGCAGCAAGCAGCATAGTGACTAAATGCCATTTCACCATGTTTAGTTTTGGCTTTTTTTACCACTAGCTGACCAGCTCCTGCAAATCTAAGATACCTACCAGGAATATATTCTTTAAACATATCAGATATGTATTTAGGACCCAAACAATTGAGTGACTTGTACACAGTGAGTAATACTTTGAAATCAGTTCTGTACAGAACTGGAAGCCAGTGCAAGGACCAGACTTTAATGGACATGTTGATGAAGGGAACACGAGTGATGGGGGTGATGGGTAGGCATGGTGGCAAGGAGAGGAATGCAGAGGGTCAGATGGTAGTGGATTTTGCTAAGAGGATGGAAATGGCTGTGGTGAACACATATTTTAAGAAGTAGGAGGAGCACAGGGTGATATATAAGAGTGGAGGAAGATGTGTGCAGGTTTATATCCTATGTAGGAGGGTAAGTCCGAAGGAGATTGGAGACCGCGAAGTTGTGACTGGAGAGAGCATAGCTAGATTGCATAGGATGGTGGTCTGTTGGATGATTCTGGAAGTCAAAAAGAGGAGGGTGGCAAGGGCAGAGCCAAGGATCAAGTAGTGTGGGCTGAAGAAGGGGGACTGTAAAGTTCAGGGAGGAGTTTGGACAGGCATTGGGTGGCAGTGAAGAGCTCCCATATGGCCGGTCAGCTTCTCCAGATGTAGTAAGGAACACAGCTAGAAAGGTGCCATGATTGACAGCTGGACAGAGGAAAGAGGACATGGATAAAAAAAAATTCACAGTGTTCTTGTCCATTTCAAGAGTTTGAATCTTCATTATGTAATTCAACATGCAATGAAGTAAAGTAGTGTCATAGCCTGACATCATAAATGCTAAACAGAATGAATGGGCACAAATTCCCACAAAAACACTCCAAAATCTTGTGGAAAGCCTTCTAAGAAGTGTGGAACCTGTTATAGCCTCAAAGGGGGGACCAATTCCATATTAAAGTCTATGTATGTGAATGCAGTGTCATTATGGTCCCTGCTGGTGTAATGGTTGGTGTAATCATCCCAATACTTTTGTCTGTATAGTGTATGTCAAAGGTCAAAGTCAAAGTAAACTTAGTCATCTTAACTATATACATGTATACAGTCGCCCCCTAATATAATGGTGCCAGTGCCCATGCATACAAGGCATCTCAAGCCTGGGATCAAGGGCTGTGCTGGCTCAGACTGCTGGGTTAGCTCCTAAATGCTTCATTTTACAGAGCACCTGTTGCAAGAATGGGGTGGGTGCTCAAAGTTACCACAGTATGTGATTAATCAACTTTTTTACGTGTTAGTTTTTCTGTGATTAATTGATTGAAATTAACGCATTAATTCTTGCTACAATTTTTTGTGTTTTTGTGTTGTTAAATTTGTTCTAAATTTGTGCCAAATTTGTTATAGGTCACCTCCAGGGACCCCAATGCCTACAATTCAAACCCTGGAAGCAATAACAGGTGTACTCCAAAATAATGAAGAACAGCATGGCCACTGAAGGTAAGTCATTGCTAAAAAATTGCAGCAATTGTGATTATTTTAAATTGTCATTAAATCTTAACAACAAAGCATAGAACAATAAATGTCCTTGAAATGACAAGCATAACTTGGACCATCAAACCAGCTTCTGTCTTTACACAGAAGCCACCTAGCTGAAGGCTGGTTTAACACAGTGGAACTACAGAATCTAAAGCATCCAGCAACTTATTTTAAACTCTGTGTCATGAAACAAGTTTCACATAATAGTCAACCTGCTGACTTAATCTTCATACTGCATCACTTAATTTTATCAAACTACACCATTTTAGCAATGCATTTACCAGATTAAAAGACAAGAAAATCATTTCCCAGACCTAAGGTTTCTGCAAACAGCTGCTTTAACTAACTAGCTATTGTTAAGTGATTTTTCTCTATGTTAATCTGCCTTTAATATTAGCAGTGTAGTCAGATTCATTTGCTCCTGTTTTATTTACACAGAGTAGCTTCCTTTGATATCCAAAAGAGACACTTAAGAAAGGCATCAGAAAGTTAATAGGGTGTATCAAACTGTAAAACATGATAATTGGCTGATGTTACACACAACTTGATTTTGAACTGCCTCACTCTTAAGTTGCAAGGAAGTTATGTTGTCCATCAAATGACAAGTAGGGAACAGTGTTACAACAGGAAGTTCACCTGGTTAACCCTGAGTTTTCAATACAGATGAAGCTCCAGGTCATGAGCTGACAGTCACTGTATTTCTATAACACCCTCTGTTGGCACACCACCTGTGCCCAGATCAAAAGTCATGAGGTGTATGAGACTCTAAAGAGAAAGATCTGTTTTTATTGAGTATTACTGTGTTTTACTAAGATATAAGTACTAACACTGACACTGTTTTATAAAATATTTGTAAACAGCAACAATTATGTGATGTAGCCATTATTATTACAAACTGTAAATAAAATTCTGCTCTTTTGATGCTCTAATTCAGCCTTTCTTTGACAAGGCCTCTTCCAGACATTCATTTTGTTTATTTTTTAGTCTTTCAGATGTGGTTTTGCTTTTCTGTTTCACTGTGTGTGTGTGTGTGTGTGTGTGTGTGTGTGTGTGTGTGTGTGTGTGTGTGTGTGTACCTTTGGTGTTTTAGTACTCTATTATCAGGGCAATATATTCCTGGGCTTCTAGTACAATCAGATTTCACTCTCAGTCACCCTCAAGCCAACAAGCTGGTTCTGTCTGTCTCTGTGAACTATCACTTGAACTCCTGCAAGTGCATCCTGTCCTGTGGAACCAGTGTTACAATGACATTTTTGCAAAGATTGCACTCGCAGGAGTTCAAGTGATAGTTCACAGAGACAGACAGAACCAGCTTGTTGGCTCGGGGGGAATGAGAGTGAAACAAACAGACAAACACAGAGACAAACACAGAGACAGATAGAACCATCTCATTGGTATGAATATGAACAGACAAAATCTTCCAGGTCATGCTTGCTTAAGTAAGGAAGAGTAATTGGGTGCAGGTGATGCTGATGAGTGATGAGTGATGAGGGAGAAATAAAAAAAAAAGTAAGGGCAGGGTTGGAAGATAAATAGCCAGGCTCAGTATTCCAGATTAGACCGCTAGAGACGTGGCACATGGGACCCGGCCTTGATAGTAACCCCCCTCCCAGTGTTGTCCTCGTACCAGAGCACTGTGGGATTCCCTTATTAAACCTTGATATGCCGGACAGGAACTTCAGGAACTTCACTCCTCAGGACTGTACCTCTCCTAGTCAACTAGATGGATGCCACTTGAGTCCAGAAGCTCCTGCACTCAGTACACTGGGGCACCCGCAATCTCCATAGCCTCCAGTGTGGTCAGCTTGGCCAAGCCCCCGTCCAGGGTTCCCTGAACCACCGACACTCCTTTCTAAACCTGCTCTGCAGCATGGAACCAGGCATCCACCCGAGAACCTTCAGTAGGCACTTAGATCCATGAAAAATGCAGGGACTGATGCCCAAGCATACACTCAAAGGGTGTCAGACCAGTCATGGAGTGGCCATTTGACTGGGGGTGGTACCTCAAGGTGATGCTAAGCCCCCACTTGGTGAAGAAAGCTTCCACAAAGCCGATACAAACTGTGGGTCACGATCCAACAGTATATCTTCGGGGACGTCATGCCATACGCATGAAACATGTCATGAAAAAGGGCCTCAGCCACCTGCAGGGCTAAAAGAAGCAAAGTGAAATGAATGAAAACTACTATCAGAACTGTCATGTATCCTCCCAGTATGGGCAGGTCCGTGACAAAGTCCACAGCGATATAGGACCAAGGCCTGTTTGTTTTGGGAGGGGATGTGGTTCCCTGGCAAGCAAACTACAGAGTGTTTTTGTAATGGCGCAAACAGAACATGAGCTAACAGTATTTTTTATATCCCGTAAAGTGGAAGGCCACCAATATTTTCTTTGCGCAGCCACTGAACAGAACTGAATAGAAACCCAAGATAAACCTGTAGTAAAAAATAGGCAAACCCCAAAACCACTGCAACTGGGGCTTAGGCCACCCATTGACAGGTAGGGGCCGAGGCACATGGGGAAAAAATTATTTGAATTCTGTACAATTGCATTTATCTTGTTGTGAAAAATAATTTATTACCACAACCTAATTTGTTTTCTTTTATGATAAGCTACAAAGGTAGTTCACTATAAGGTTGCTAGGTTATGGGAACGCAGGCGAGACTGATGCCACTCCGTCTGGCATGTTTTTGTTTGGTATTTTTTAAAGTTTTATAATTTAATGTAAATATTCATCAGATCAATACACAGTATAGTACAATCTATATATTTTAGTATTATTTTCGCTATTTTTCTCGTGGCAAAACACCATCTCACTTCGCTAGTATGGCATGAACAAAGCAGACCGCCCGCAAATCCACTGGTGGGAAGGCACCCAGGAAGCAGCTGGCCACGAAGGCTGATCACAAAAGCGCTCCGGCCACCGGCGGTGTGAAGAAACCTCACCGTTACAGGCCCGGCACCGAGGCTCTGAGAGAGATCCGACGTTACCAAAAATCCATGGAGCTGCTGAAACGCAAGTTGCACTTCCAGCACCTGGTGCGTGAGATCGCTCAGGACTTTGAGACCGACCTCCGCTTCCAGAGTTCCGTCGTCATGGCTCTGCAGGGAGCTAGCGAGGCTTACTTGGTGGGTCTGTTCAGCGAGGCTTACTTGGTGGGTCTGTTCGAGGACACGAACCTGTGCATGCCAAGAGAGTCACCATCATGCCTAAAGATATTCAGCTGGCCCGCCGTACCCGCGGAGAATGACTAATTGCGCTTAAGGTTCCCAATGTGGAACGCCCTCCCTGAACATCTGAGGATAACACAAAGATTAAAAACTCCTCTTAATTTTATTGATCTATTAATTATTTGTTTTTATTTCTAGATAACTTCTGTAAAGTGACCTTGAGAGTCGTGAAAGGCGCTTATAAATAAAATGTATTATTATAAGAATTCATATAACTCCAAATATAAAATAAAGCCAAAATACGCTTCACTTCGATGAAGTTTGGATGCTTTCGTTCTTTCAGAATTTGAGCTAACTCTTTTGTGCAGAACTGCTTTAATTTAGGTTTACTGCATTGTTTTCCCTGGCACAGCATCTCTGCTGGGTTCAAAGTCAGGACTTGGCCACTCCCAAAAATTAATGTGGAGTCATAGTGGCAGCTGGCATAATTTTTTACCAATCATAATGTTACTGTTTCACTGCTTTTAAACTTCATAATAAGACAAAACTACATTAATTAATAAACTTCTATGTTCCACCATTTCCCACAATGTTATTGTCTACAGCTATTGCCTATGCAGTAAGTACCCTAACTATTCAAACACTACTGACCTAGGCTATATTGTGTTTACAACAACCAGAGTAAACCAGCACATTTCACTCTAAAGCATACAGGCACAACTTTTGCCCAATGAAAATGAGACATCATAAATAAGTTCTAACTAGATAGCAGAAATATAACATAAAAGAAAACTATTACATAAAAGAAAACTATCATCATTTTGAGACAGCTTGTTTAGCTTTTGTAGTCAAAAAGCATTAAATGTTAATTCTGTAGACCACAGATGACATTTTTTTTAGTTTTTGGTTTTTGCACTGGCAGTGTGTCACGTCATGCCTCCTTCTCCTCGCACGCAAGGCAGGCACACTGGCACCAGTCGTAGTCAAAGTGCTGCATTTTCTTTTATTTTCAAAACAAAGCAAAACAAAAACTGACTCAGGGGTCAGACACAGTACAACTTCAAACACAGGAGGACACCTACTGTTGATCCCTAAAGCCTTTCAATACTAAACAAACCCCATAAACAAAAACACCCAAACCTAACTAAACACAGCTGTTACTAATACATTTACCAACACCCGGTGAACCCTGTCAACTTAAAAGTCCCAAACATAATATTAAACAATGGTGGTCTCTAGCGGCCACCCACAGTCACTGTCCCCAGACCTGACAGTACCTCCCCCTCTATAACGCCCCACCGGGGCACAGACAAATCCAAACCCCACAACATCCAAAGGGCAGAGGAGGCAAAGGGAAGCGTCTCGTGAGCCCCACCCGATCGCATCTCACCAGATGACATCCTGACCGTCACTCCGCACGGCCAGGGTGGTCCGAGTGGGTCCCATGGAAGTCCCAGTCCTTATTCGCTGTCCTCGGGGGCGAAGCCCCCTACCGGGAGCCCCTTACTGTCCTCGAGGGTGGAGCCCCCTACTGGGAGCCCCACACTGTCCTCGGGGGCGGAGCCCCCAACCGGGAGCCCCTCGCTGTCCTCGGGTGCGGAGCCCGCCCCCTACCGTGAGCCCCTCACTGTCCTTGGGGCAGAACCCCCTACCAGGAGCCCCTTCCTGGGGTGAGCTCCCGCCAGGGTCGAACCACCTCAGGGGAGCTGCTCTGTGGTCCTCAGAGCCTTGGCTATCCCTCTCTAGGGTCTCTGCTCTGCAAGTTAGGCCCTCTCGGGCCTTTGCTACTCTGGTTAGCTCTTCTCGGGCTTCTGCTAACTGCTTAGCCCTTCTCGGGCTTCTGCTATATGAGCTAGCCCCTCTGGGCCTCTGCTACATAAGCTAGCCCCTCTCAGACCTCTGCTACATAAGTTAGCCCCTCTCGGGCCTCTTCTAGGCTAGTGAGCCCCTCTTGGGCTTCTGCTATGCTAGCTAGCCCCTCTTGGGCCTCTGCTGCACTAACTAGCCCCTCTTGGGCTTTTGCTATGCCAGCCCCTCTCGGGCCTCTGCTATATAAGCTAGGCCCTCTTGGGCTTCTGCTATGCTAGTTAGCCCCTTTCAGGCTTCTGCTATGCTAGCTAGCCCCTCTTGGGCCCCTGCTGCACTAGCTAGCCCCTCTTGGGCTTTTGCTATGCCAGCCCCTCTTGGGCCTCTGCTATATAAGCTAGCCCCACTCGGACCTCTGCTATGCTAGTTAGCCCCTTTTGGACTTTAGCTCTAACCTCCCCCTACAGGGCCAGGACAGGTAGCCTCCTTAGAGTTGGAACTGGAGTCTGGAGCTGCTGTGGGGCCGGCAGCCTTCTTAGAGCTGGAACTGGGAGCTGGAGCTGCTCTGGGGCCGGCAGCCTTCTTGGAGCTGGAACTGGAGGCTGGAGCTGCCATAGGGCCTCGTTGACACTCGGGAGTGCGCCCTCGACGCTCGGCAGCGCTTCTGGACTCGGAGGCGGAGCTGCTGAGCTCTGCCGCAGTGCGGCTGGTGTACAGCTTACCCGCTGTACTGTGGCTTTCGACGGCGTGCTGGACCGCGCACGCCCCAAAGGTAGAGTCTGAAGCGCCAACGTGACCGGGTCATAGGGTCACTGCCTGTGGCCGCTTGTTTCTCTCCACTACGGGCTTTCTGTCCCAGCCGGGAGCTCGTCTTTCGAGGCGAGCTGGACACGAGCTGGAATGGTGGAGTGCCGGAGGAAGCCTCTGGCTTCAAGGGCAGCTGGCAATCGGCTGGGTGACGTGGAACCCCATGTCCCCTACGTCTCTTCCCCACGAATCTCCCGCCTCACCTATCGGCGAGCCTAAGTGGGAGCTCCTCTGTGGTCGAGTCAAGGACGAGGGGTCCACGATACACTCTGGGTCTATGATTGGGCATCTGTCGATCCACCCGTCCCACCAGAAGCCCAAGTCCGCTTCCTGGTCCTCTGACTCACCACCACACAACAGTTTGGCAGTTGAAAACCGGCTTTTCCTCACTGGCTCACTCCCGAACTGGCTCCAGTCCACCTCACTCCAGGCACACTCCTCCTCCCTCTCTTGCAGCAAGGCACGAGTCCAGGCCCCAAGGACGAGTTCCTTCGGGGCCGGCTCCCTCCCTGCTGGCTCACTGCCCTCGTTTGTAGGGTCAGTCCATCTGTCACGTCGTGCCTCCTTCTCCGCGCACGCAAGGCAGGCACATTTGCACCAGTCGTAGTCAAAGTGCTGCATTTTGTCTTTTCTTTTATTTTTGAAACAAAGCAAAACAAAAACTGACTTAAACAGGAGGATAAGATACTGTCGGTCCCTAAAGCCTTTAAATACTAAACAAACCCCATAAACAAATCAAAACACCCACACCTAACTAAACACAGCTGTTACTAATAAATTTACCAACACCCGGTGAACCCTATCAACTTAAAAGTCCCAAACATAATATTAAACAATGGTGGTCTCTAGCGGCCACCCACAGTCACTGTCCCCAGACCTGACACAGTGATTGGAGAAAATAAATGAATAAATCAAACGAGTCAATAAATTATTGTCAATACAAAACTGTTACATATGCTGTTACTTGTTGAATTTCATACAAATGTTGAATTGTTTTCTTTCACTCCTACAGAGACAAAATCAACTTACCTGCTAAGATATTTTGCCATTTTGCTGTTGAGCATATGTGTAGTGGACTTACAAGAACTCCCAGAAGTTTCAAACACTTTAGAGGTAAGAAGAAACTTAATTTCACTTCTACGACTAGAAATTTTAAAACGTAGTTTGTTGGTGATTTTTGTGGAAAATGAAAAACACTGAACACTGACACTCCAAGACAGCTCAGAGAAAGAGAGCTCCCATTTAATTTAAAAATATTTTTGCATTATATAATTGTAAATGGTATTTGAAAGAATTGCTTGGCAAAAAATGATTTGTACAAAAATTTTCATATTTACAAAACCACACAGATGTTTTTAAAAAAGCTATTGCCACAAATACAGTGGCCTGGAAAGCACAGACTCTGAAAGCAGAATATGGCTTCACTGGAAAAAAAAAACCTAAAATACCTAACTTCGAGCTGATTATGAGGGTCTGTTGAGGGCTGTGTATGCTATGAGAGTGGTGGTGGCCTAGTGGGTAAGATACTTGCCTCTGGGCCAAGAGGTCATGAGTTTGAGTCCTACCTTCAGCATACCACCACTGGGTTCCTGAGCAAGACCCTTAACCTAAAAATAAATATATTTTTTTACCAAATGTAAACACAGCATAGATATTGCTCTGGAGGAAACTGAAAATAAACCGATACAGTCAATAAACCACAGAACCACTCAGTAACTAGGCAGGGCTTAGTATACTTCATACTTTGGGAGGGTGTCTCTTAGGTGTATTTATACCTCATTGGCCTAGTACTCAGGTGATCTTGGTCTTCTTGTTATGGGACTGTGGGAAACCCCGGACTGGATTTCCAGAGGCCGTTGTCTGGTAGTGTCAGAGCCTGACTCCGATCCAAGCTTTTTAATTTTGTTCAAACTAGTATATGTTTTACACTTAAAAATGACATTAGATAGTGAAAATGTCTTGAAATCCTCTCAAATATACTCTCGTACGTTAGCTATTAATACATTACAGTGAGGTGCTTTACACCAAACATAGATCAAACCATTTATTTGACCATTTATAATTTCTTTTTACTCCTGTATCTGAGTTCATTTTTAACATTTTTGTAAAGCCTCTGTCAGATTTATTAAATATTTTTATCTCTCTTTCTCCGCTACACTTAAATAGGAGTTCCTCCACATTAGTATAGAATATCTGATGAGTTAGGGTAATGTTTCTGACTGATTACTCAGACTGCCAAATTAATTAAATATATTTATTAAATTACATATATTACATTACATTTAATATTAAATTTATAGTACTGAGGGAGAACCAGGACAGGATTGGAATTCCTGAACAGCAGTATTTAACAAATACTTTATTCAATATAAAGTATATATACACTCACATTATAAATGCACAAATTGTGCATATTAGTGATTTTTTTATACATTGCCCTAAAAAGATGGTTGGGTCAAAATGAAAATTGTAATAATTAAATATAATAATAACAAAAGTTAATTGTGTCTTTCTGTTTGTTCTCATTGTCTATTTATTTGATTTGTGTTTTATTTTAAACTAAATACAAAGTTGGCTGCAGCTTCTTTGGTCAAGAAAGTAAAAGAAGAACGAACACTCTGCAATGCAAAATAACACAAATCACATTCATCACTAAATTTACTGTTACTTTAGAATGGTAAAGGATATAATTTTAAATGTTTTAATGACTGGTTAATGTTGGACTTAAATAACTCACTCTTTTTAAATAATGGATTTTCCTGGTTAAACTCTTGTGTATATTTTGTATTTGCCATGTGTCAGTGCCTTGTAACACAGGTATTGTTTTGCATGTCAGTGTGCATTAATGTAAAAAAGGTTTTAAGGTGGATTCCCCACTGATAATTCAGACATGTTTTGCTAATGCCAGTGAGTAATGATAATTATATTATATTTATATCCTTACTTCTGGCTCAGTGGAAGACAGTTGCAACTCTGCTGCTGTACTCTAATAACCTTTTCAACTCTTTACATTCCAGATCAGTTACATGGATGGACAGCTTACTCACTTAAGAGAAAAACGAGCTGGTAAATACACATTCTATTGAAATTCATAATCCAGTATAATTTCAAAGTATAAACATATTTTTATTCTTTAACCTTTCTTTTGCCATATGTACTACCTATAATATTCACAGTCAGCGCCGAAGTGGAGTTCATTGTGGTGGTGGAGGTGAATGTATCAGAAGTTTTGTTGATAGAACAAATCAAGTCGACTTTGAGCTTAATCAGTCTTCCATTACAACTGGACAACAACACACAAATCAGTAATTTGAACATTACAACAGGTGAGCTTGGGGGTTCAACACCCCCACTTTTGCTGAAACACAATTCCATCCCCCCACTTTTGTCAGATTAAATTGTATTAAATTGATTAAATTGTATTTATAATTTGGCTTCCCCATCCCAGAACACCCCCACTTTTGAAAAGCTTGATACACACCTGACCACGCACAAAACTGCTGTTGCACATATGACTGTGCATTAATAGACTAATACCAGACTAGACTCTTTGGACAGTACCGCATGGACAGTACCGCATGATAATGCAAGTAGTTTTTTACCATTTGAAAATATTAACGTTTTGTTTATTACATTATTTATTTTGCGTTCAGTAGTTCTGGTGGACTTTGATTTGTGAGTATTTTTGTTTGGTCCTTTGATTTCGATGGGCTTCTTTGATTTGTGACTATGAAATAATATTTAGCTTTTCTTTGTAGGCTCCACATGTCCAGTTCCAACAGGTATGTAACAGCACCTCAGTTCATCAGTCAGTTCTTGGTGTAGCTAGTATTCTGATCTGTTTGCAAATATTATTTGTTACCACAATAAAACAATTACAGCTCTTTCCTCTTGTGCCTTTTCTCTGTTTGAGTTTTTCATTAAATGGACTTGGTATAACTGCAAATAATTATTGTTTACTTTGTTATCTGCAGTGCCTCCAAGTGTCATTGAATATATGGTAGAAATTGAGATTGACACAGTGGATGCAGCAGTGCTTAATCAGCTGAAAAATCTTCTGAAGACACTCACTTTACCCGTCAGTATAAGTGATGTTCAGATCACTGAACTCAACATCACTACAGGTAACTGTTCTCTCTGCGCTGTCAGAGCTGATGTCATACATCTTTGTAGGTCTTTCCTTTTTTATAATGAATCACTACAGTGTTTGTTCACCGAAAATCTCTAACAAATGACAGAAAAAGTCATATGTTTTTGGCAATATTACCCTAAAATAGCTTTCAAAAGCACTGCAGTGCTGTGATATAGCAATATAATGGAGGTCTGGACACCATTTTGGACAATAAAGGCAATAGCATCACCGTTCTGTGCGCTTACTCCATTTTCGCTGACAAACTCTGTGTTCTATGCCTACGGTAGCATTGCGTCCTATGCCTACACTAGCATCAGTTATCTAGCTAGGGATAGTAGCAGCCTGATAACAGAATGCGATGGTGTCAGCAATGAAGTCATGATGTCCATGGTGGCGCACTACTTGTGCAGGGCTCTGAAGCGCGCAAGCATCAGGAAAGTTGCAGAGACGGTGGCACCTGAGGATCTGTCCTGAACAACTGACTGCCATCTTCACCTTTATCAACAAGTCTCTGGCATAGTCTGTGGTGCCTATGTGCTTTAAAAGATACACCATTGTTCAAGAACAAGCCCTCCAGCCTGAATTACCATTGTTCTGTGGCTCTAATGCGCCAACCGAGGACACCATCTCTCATGTCCTGCACACCACCCTCACATGTGTGGATATAAAAAATGGGAACTATGTGAGACTTCTATCTATAGACTACAGCTCATCTTACCATACCATAGTTCCACGCGGACTATTAACTAAGCTGAGGGACCTGGAAGTGAACTGTCAGCTCTCTAGGTGGATGCTAGACTTTCTCAAGGTCAGACCCCAAGTCTTCAGAATGTGCAACTGTGTGTTTAGAACCATTACCCTCAACACTGGAGCTCCACAAGGTTGTGTGCTGAGTGCCCTGCTGTACACACTCTACACCTATGACTCTAAGGCGACTCAAAGCTCCAACCATATTGTGACGTTTGCTGATGAAACATAAACTGTGACACAGTAGAGATGGTGAGCACCTTTAAGTGCCTTGATGTTCAGATCTCACCTGGTCACAGCACACAATCGCTCTGGTCAGAAAGGCAAGGCAGGGTCTTTACCATTTACATATTAGGAGGCTGAGGGTCTGTCTTGCGATCGTAAAAACTTCATGTATAATTGCTGTCAAGAGCATTTTGACCATGAACATCACTTCATGGTTTGGTAACTGTCAAAACATCCGTTAATATCCATAGTAGTGCGCTTGTATATAACTTGTGATTGGTTGATCAGGGCCTGACCATTGAGCATTTAAAAAATGGTCGAGAGACGTCTGTGACATATTGGGAGCGAGAGAAATGCTCAAGTGACCTTTAAAATGTGCGTCAGAGAGAGAGTCTGTGATGTCACTCTTAAGGCTGCTGGGGCCTGAAAAAAGGTAAAGAAACCAAACACACAGCCTACTTATAAACAAACTTGGAGACACTAAAGGTTAGGTAGGTTTAAAAAAAAAGATGTGCGTGACTGTTTGTTATGGTTTCATTGAAAATAATCAGCCCATGAATGCTGCGATGTGTTCAGGCATCCTTTCCCATAAATGGCTTGGTTAGTGCCACCAAATTCCTGATCCCCAATGGCGCAAGGGGTAAGGTCCTGGACTCTGAATTAGAAGAGAATTAAAAGTCGGTGTGGGGAGTGTTTCTTTTTTTTAACATGCACTTTTTTTGCCCATAAAACCAATCTTTGCATGTCTCCAACCACTGGGATTATAGCAACCAGGCAATTTTCTCATGCATCTTCTAGTTTTTATTAGGGGGCCAAGCACGCGGTGCGGAGGACCCCTATTGTATCTATGCTGATTTAAAAAAAATTTCTGCCTCAAAACGTGTTGGGGAGCAAAAACCGTAAGGCGCACAGCCTTGCAAGTTGGCAGGTACATGCAATACTCCAACCGCTACTCAAGAGCCACGCCATTACACCAATAGGTGGCGCTGTATCAAGCACTTTTGCGTCGAGTCTCAGCAACTTTGAACCGTCCGATTTTCAAAATTCTTTTTGCATATTATTCCTTGGCATCAGCTGAATCAAATGAGACCCTGCCCATTCATTTCTGCCTAATTAGATTTTTTGCTAATTTGCATAATATGCAAAACCAACTTTTGCGAACTAGTCCCTGGTTTTTCAACAAATCTGCACAATTGTGGTCTTGTTGGAATTGCAAGACAATTGTTGTCAATAATTATTAAAAACATGTGCAAATTTGCAAACAGCATGGCCACCATATGCAAATTAAACTTGTCGGTTTTTACATCCAATGACTTAAACTGCAATTACTCATAAGACCTTGGGTCAATACTAACTTCGTAAACCCATGTAAGGCATCACTCAACAGCAGTACACCAATTTATGTCCATTTTTACCACTGGATGGTGGGGCTATGACAAGTCACAAAGCACTTATAGCACGAAATTGCCTCTATCTCTCCAGCCGTGTGGCCAATGAGCTAAAAAATTCGCGTTCTATGCCAGAAGACATTGCTCTAGCACATTCTTGAATGTAAGTGACATCATGCAACCGTATCATGAAATACATGGCCAATATCAGCTAAAGTGGCGCCAAAAATTTCTACAAGGCAAAAATCATGGTTATCCCAAGCCGACAATTCTCAAACTTTTGTTTGAGAGGTTAGATGATACAGTTCAAATTTGGTCCACTTTGCACATTGGGGTGGTGCATAGCACATGTTCAAACATGCTAGTTTTTCGAACAGAAATCATGACATATGAGACACAGAAATAAAACAACTGACTTGCATAAACCCCTGATGGATGTCAACTTGAAAACCTTGGAAATGTTTTTCATAACTTTCTTTCTTTGTGCATAATTTGCATTATTCGAAAATTGTACTTTTACGAACTAGTCTTAGGTTTTTCGTCCTATCTTCACAATTCTTATCTTACATGAATCCAAAGAGGCCCAAATCAAATAATTATCAAAACATTTGGACTTTTCTGAACAGCATGGCCAATACCTGTGAGTACACTCACATGAATGTGATGTAAATGACCCTAATGGGCCCAAATTGCTAACGCTGAGTCTGATCTGCACCAACTTTGGTACAGATGTATAATATGGTACCGCAAAGATGTGTGCAAAATTTCCTTGACATCAGCCATTGGGGGACGCTATAGACCAGTCTAACTCATGATCCGTTCACGATAAAAGAGTGACACTTGCATAAAATGGTCAGTCTGCTAATTGTTAAACGTTGAAACATCACAACTTGTGGCTTTTGGTGACATCACTTCATTCTGATTTATGCATAAACTGAAATACACTTCAATTATGGAATTTCTGAAACGATGCATCCCAATTGCAGAAGAATTTGTGAAAGGCTTCCACATTTGTGTCTTTCAACACCTTGTAAATTTCATTGTCAGAAGGGCGAGAGAAGGGAGAGGTAAGGGGAGGACGCACTCAACCGCGTGATACTGTTTTAATGGCAGATATGTACAGAATATACAAGAACACAGACAAACAACAATAACCCCGGCTCGACAGACAGGTACAGGACGGGACACGCAGACCCGTGCTCCCCAAACGAACAAACCAACAAAAGACAGGGACGCTGGCTGGAGCTCCGG
>JBBIGA010157876.1:0-17802 GCA_037576975.1 Alestes dentex | reverse complement strand
ATCCCCGGACCATCGGCTTCACCGTTTACTCCCCTGAGGATACCGCGCGACTCTGCAGAGAACTGTTCTTCAACACACTGCCCAATGAGGCTTGACAGTGTGCGCGCACACACAGCTATAAGCAAACAGGAATCAACAGCAACTGTCTCTATGTAACTGGCACCCCCAGCTGTTCAGTGCCAGAACTACACCAAGCATATGGACAACAAAGCCTACTGATAAACAAGTGTGTTAGAAAACTTATTTAACGTGAGAGGATGAACTTTTTTAAAACCTCCAGATTACAGGAGCCCAATCAGAAACGCACCAGTCACCAAACAGCAAGAATCTCATCACATCAAAGATAATCTTAAGATTATATCCTTCAAACTGATCAATGGAATTGTTTTAACTGTAAAAGATTTCTCTTTTATCTTTATTGTCTGATAGGCTCCCATTGTGCAATTTTGTGCCGACTGTATTGTCTTTTGCACTCTCCACATTACAGTAGACTGATGATCAGCACTCTAGTCCTCTAAGCACCCTCGGTAGAAAGTGTACTGATAATGCAGAAGAATTGAGATTGAGATACAACCAGAGGTTCTGGCTCTGTCCCAGTCTTAGGACATGCATTTATTCACAGACCTGGAAAGCCAGCAGCAGTTCTGCAGTTATGTGAAACAAACCTTCAGCAGGTCTCTGGATTGTGGATTTCAGCTCTGCAGACTTGGTTTAATCTGTTAATGTGTGGATGTATATCAACCAAAGTGCTGAAGTCTGCTTCCCAAGTCATCCCCTCCTGTGGCCTACATGAATGATAGCATAACGGCCCTGTGGACAGTCCTGGTAATACAGATGTTAAGTCTGCTAGCGTGCAAGTCAGTGGAAGGCTGAAGATTTACATTAGGTGTATGCTCTTATAGCCTGCAGATGGATGAAACCAAGCCTCCATTCCTGCCCTGTATCTTATGCAGATCTAGCTTGCCTCCTACTGACTGGACTGTTTGTCTGCAGCAAGTCTGCTGTAAAGTTACTGTATCTGAAGGCCTTTAGGGAGGCAGGTAGAGGCTAAATCCTCAGTCAGGACCAATCATCTCCATATAGGAATATGAATATGGGATTTAATTGTCTCTGGTATGTCTTTTATTTCTGTCATAATGAGCCATTAAGCTAAACCGGTCCATATGTGAGCACATCTGAGCAGAAGTGCAGTCTTAAGCATTGTTCTGGGCCAAAAAGGATTTAAAAGGGGCAGTATGTATTGTCTCTGTTTTATTTTGTTTGTTTTTTTTTTTAATGGACACTAGGCTAATCTCTGTCTGGAAAACTGAACTATTCACTCCAATCAAGGCACATCTGACTACGCAGTGTCCTGCCACTTCAAACGTCTAGCCGAATGGCAGCATTGGTTTATGACTGTATTGTGACATTTTATTTTTGCTGCTTAAAAACTGATGTACATAAAGGATATGAGAGGGAAAAACAAATTTGAAAGTCTAATATTCAGTATGAGTTATAGGTGTCATTTATTTACATGTATACCTGGGAAAAAAGATTTTCATGAATCTGAATCACTGCATACAGTTGTCTGCAAAAGTTTAGGCACCTCTGGTCAAATTATGGGCTGTTTTTATTTTTTGAAAATTTTTGGTGATGGTGGGCAAAGGGTGTGGTGGGTATGCAAAATTATGCAAGATTTATGGCATACTGTATTTTTTTTTTCCCCAAAACGTAAAAATGTAAAAAAGTGTTTTCTACACTTTTGCATGAACTGTATGAATGGCTGGGTAATTTCTTTTTTACCCCAAGTTCTCCTTTGATTTGATGCCTTTTGATTGAAATGGTTAAATTCTGCAGCATTATACTGTAAGGCGTGTATATAGACATTACATTTTAATTGCATATTTTCAACATACACTGACATACAAACTTACGTGGGATACAGACTGAAGGGACACATCTCAAACACTTCTCTGCCCATTTTCCATAAACACAGCACTCCTGGAGTCAACACTACTATTATGGGACGTAGGAGGAATTAATGTGATGCTTCTTCATGGTACATATCTTGTGTGTAAAGGATCAGAAACAGTCCCGGTGATCCCGGGCTTGTTGCACATGTTCATCTGTTGTAATAAATCTTTTTCATAAGTCAGGGCTTATGGGTGTGTTCGTAACAAACTGTATAAACACAATAAAGCAATCAGTGGGAGGGAAGACACAAATACAATTGGGCTAGTAGGAGCTGCTTTAAACAAATTGTACAGTACTGTGCAAAAGTCTTCAGCCACCCCTCATTTCTTCATTTTGCTTACAAAAATTCAGACTTGATATCTGTAATATAGATTTGAGGAACAGTTCTCCAGGCTTCCTGAAGGACTTTCAAAGACTCTTATTTTCAGTGCAGTCCCTGAACCTGACCACTTTCTGAGGAATGTAAAGCAACATAGTGACCTAGGTATAAATCATGCAAGCATAACAAAGCACATCTAACTGAAGACCTGAACCAATGAAGAAATTCGTGTGGTTTATTCCAGATGATCAGGCCAGTGATCAGCATACTGGTGGTGTGAACACTTTTATCTAGGAACGATGCAGCGTGTCGCAGTAAATCATTTGTTCCCTTTCTTTGATTTAATCTCAATATGCCAAAGACAGCTTTTTAAGGGCATAAAATAGTATTTTTGCACCAACAAGGTGATTAAAAGCAAAGTATAAATCAACAGTTGTCAGACTTTTGCACAGTACTGTATGTTTAAGAACTCATCTGGTGCAAACTAAGTTGAGCTGGAATTAATCCATCGTGTTTTGCATCAGTTCAGTAAACCCTTGCATCTCTTACAATGGTTCATTAACAGTAGGTGCTAAAAAGTCTTTTGCTGAGGCTGCTGCTTATGTCATTAACTACTACTGTTGCACAAACACAACTTGTTTATAAAATGTCTTTATGGTTTTAGCCCCGCTCCCCACATGCTACCAGCCTTTTGTCTGGCAAATAGGCATATATGGGTGTCGTGTTCAAAGTCAAACTTTATCATTTAGACTTAAAATAAGAAACCAGTGATTATAGGAAAGTGCACTTCACTGAAGTTCAGTATTCATAAGGCTACATAACCCATATATAAACCTTTCATGACAACTCACATTAACCTGTATAAATATTTATAAAGGCTTATTGTAAAAAGCACCATGCTGAGGTGACAATAAAACTGACTAAAGCAGCCTTCATGAAAATAGACAAATGCTAGAATAAGCCTTTATAACTGTCTTTGCAAGACTGTCATTACATAATAAAAGGTTTACTTAGGCATCATGAAGCCTTACAAACACTAGCCTTTGGTGAATTGTTTCCCGTAATTTAGTGTTTTCCTGCTCAAGCACTTTTTGGAGCAGCAGTGTGTGAGCAGGTCAAACACTATTAAAACATGCGACACAGGAGGGACTGCAGGAGTATGATCAGCAATGGAAGCCCTAATTCTTTTATAACGAAAAGACCTGAAACAGTGATTAAACTCAGAAACAAAAAGTCTGTCAAAGATGGCGTGGCTAGTAAAGGTTATTGTTTTATTTGTATTACTCTGTCAAAATTTACATGGAAATGATGCTTACACCAGCCACAGTGATCTGACCGGAGAAAAAGTGCTCTTAATCATGAAAATAAGTGTATTACCAGACCTCACCCAAATAAAAACAAAAAGAAACTAACTGAAGCCTAGAAAAAAATGCATAGAAAATTACTGGATGAATCTTGACTACATGCAGTGGTAGACTTGACCATACACTGTGCCCAAAAGAACTCTAACACACAAACTACCCAAACACTCTGAGTTTCTACCACATTATGAATAAGTCATAATACCATAAATACAACAAAACAGCACAGGACTTCAATAGAAGTATGGTGTTCAGTAGAAGTTTTTTTTGTTAGGCCAACAGCTGCTTCTAAATTACTCTACAAAATGCTGCTTGGTTTACCCTGAATGGCTCCCGCTTTAGTTCTGGGAGTTATAGTCAGTTTGGCAGTATGTCTTTTTGGAGTTTCAAGTTTTTAAGTGCAATATTAGTCTGTGGTGCTTAAATTCCAGCATCATTTGCAGAATTCAGAATTTAACTCCTCCCCCAGCTCTACAAACTGAGCAAAAAATAAATAAACATCTAAATAAATAAATAAACAAAAGGCCAACAACTGAAAAAGGGGTTTCAATCACACTTGTGTGGAGTCATTGTTTTTTTTTTTTTTTTATCCTTTCACAGTTCGGTATGTGTACTTAGTATAACCATGCTTCTTCCCCTCTTTCTGTTCCTATTCATCAGCCAGGAACAAATCCAGAAACACTAAGCCATTACTTACAACCCAATTCTGTCTCCATCCATCTATCTCTCCAGTCCTCGTAACACAGAGCTTTCCTATTACTTCTTTAACATAAAAAGAAACCCTCCACAGCCGATTACATTCACACTACACCTCCTCCTCAGCTGTTCTCTCTCTTCACCTGCAGTGTCCCTAAATGAAAAACACCCCCAACCCCACCCAGTCCCTCCCCCCTCTTGGCCCACCCTATGTGAGAGCAGCAGGCCTGAGTGTGGACCTAGGAGCTGATGATCTGGCCCGACCAGGTCTCATGCTTTGTTCCTGGGTTCAGATGAGTGATAATCACTTCCACAGCCTGGAACTTCTGGTTTTTAGGTGGGATGGGGCAAACCTTATATGTCACCTCGTCGCCTTCCACAGGCACGTACTCCCCCTCGATACTGGAAGAAACAATAAGGTAATGTATTAAAAAATATATACACAAACAATGTTTTGCCAGATAAATCTACCTCAAAAACTTCCTCTGAGAGAATAATGTTAAAAAAATGGTTAATTGGCCGTAAGTCATACTGCATCCTAAACCACATCTACAAGTCTGTAATGCCTTCATGAAGAGCTGGATAAGGTTTGAGTATGTTGAAAGACGTTTTGGGTGACTACTTACTTCTAATGATGGTTAGCCACATAAGCCTCATAGCTCCAGTTCTACACTAAAGAAGCAACATCTGGCCTCCAAACATGTCTTGGCTGACCAGCTGCATCTGGGGCCAGTGGAAGATTGCGTATATCTGAATTTCAGAACTAAGCAACCCTAAGCTAGGACAGCTGAATCCAGAAATCTGAATGTGAATCAAGACAACTTCTCACCTAGCTCAACTCAAACCAGTGGAGGGAACCAAAATAAACTGAAAGAAAATAATATTCAACATTTTCTCTTAATTAAAACTTCAATTGAAAAAGACTTATTCAGAGATACAGGAATCTGCAGCAGAACAGGTGTCAGAACAATCCAAATATTACACTGAAGAACGGTAACCCACTCTGAGATGTGGACAAAGATGTCTTCTCCCCCACTGGCTGGCCTGATGTAGCCGTGACCCTGTGACCTCGAGAAGTTCTTACACACACCCTTAAACATGGGACCTGAGTTCGCCCGCACTGTGCTGGAGACAGAGGAGACAGGAGGAAAATTTCAGTGGACAACCCACAGAGAACTAACCATCTGCTCCAGACCCCATCACTCCTCAAATACTTGCAGCTTTTTACAGTCTGGCTAATCTTACTGGTGACGTCCTCATTGCCACCAAAGAAGTTTTGTTAGCTTTTGCCAGAATGATGAAACTCCTTTCAGACCTAATTGATGCTATATTGATTTTCAAAAATAAATGTTCTAGCTAAACACAACCTGTACATTTTAATTTTACTACCATTTCCACACTCGCTGCATGCATCTTTTGTAAGATTTTGAGCTGTTTTTGTTTTGCTTTGTTTTTTGATATACTAATCGATAATCAGTGCCGACTCTCAGCAGCTCTATGGCTCCACACCACTGTCTCACTGAATTTTTTAAAAATTGTGGTAGCCTTTCTTTTTCTAAACAATCTGATCAATGATTTTTAACCCCTTGTGCCTAACCTGCCTTTGTTGCAAGCCCTATGTCAAGTGGGTCAGGGGCAGGTTTAGCGCCCCTTAATATGACTTCAGGCATTCAGGCAAATAAGAGAACATGATAAAAACATGAAATAAAGCACAGCAGGAGTGCCCAACTCCAGTCCTGGAGGATCGGTGTTTAGCACAGTTTGGTAGTGTCTCTCCTCAAATACTCACTAAACTTGGCAATTAACAGGTGAGCTAAACTAAGTCAAGTCACGTTATAGCCCATTATCATTAACAAAAGGTCATTCAATGTGCTTTACAGGAATAAAAAATAACTAAATAAACAGGAAGCATAAAAATTGCAGAAAGTAAAACAAGAAATAAAGAATGAAAGAAAATCAATAGAAGAATAAAAGTGTGGTAAAGCAGAAACTTAAAAGAAGGCAACGGGAATAGATGTGTTTGAGCAGGGAAATCGCCAAACCATGTTGGACATCTGCCCTCAGGACTGGAGCTGGGACCCCTGAAGCAGAGAATATCTTGCTGATTTCATTTGCTTTGTTCAGAGAGAGGCAGAGACAGAGTCTCTTACGCTGAGTACGTGCGTGTGCGTTTGGTGGGCAGTGGGCTGGGCAGTTCTCCGGTTTTCTCCCACACGCGGCTGCCCTCCCTCAGGAAGGGGAAAGAGAGGGGGTGGGAGGTTGAGCGAGGCGAGCGGAGTGAAGGATCAGCTGGCGAAGACAGGTCCGGTTCCGCCATGGCTTGAGCGTCTGTTTAAGCTTGTGTGTTTCTTAAGGCCTGGGCAAAGCTGTGGGGTTCCTGAGCCTGTAATGATGTACAACCCTCAGAGATCAGTACAGCTGGAAGATACGTTGAGAACAGTTGAGTTAAAGCCTGAGTGGTGATGTGACGGCAGTCTTACACATGGAAAAGCAGAGGTCCTGTTGGGGGGGTGGGGCGGGTGGGGCGGTCACAGAAAGAGACAGTGTGAGAGAACATCCATCTATCTCAGTTTCTGAGGGTAAAAGTGGTCTTTGTATTGATTAATATACAAATGTAATTAATATACAAAAATGGACAAATGTTTTGATTTATATAGTTATTTTTAATATTGAAATCACAGCTGCATTAGCAGTTAAAGTAAAAAAGTAACTACATCAACTACACATTAAAGTAAAAAGAAGAATGAAAAGATTAACCTTTATTAGTCCCACAAGTGGGAAATTTACATTGTTACAGCAGAAAGTGAACAGTGCAAAGGTAAGAGCAGCAAAACAATAAAAAAGCACAGTTTGACAGTATTATCCCCATGTGTGTTGCTAGAACCGTGCTGGCACAGTTTTCTCTCCCAAGGTACAAACCATGTATAAGTACCCTTGAAGATAAGAAACTGTCTTTAAGGTCCAATAATGAACCTTAAATGAGTTCTAATGGTTAAACTACATCCATTCACCCAGGGAAAAGGTCTTCTGTACCTTTTCATAGCTTAACCTTTTAAACAGAAAAAAAAGATTTAATGAAAAAATCCTGAGCAGCATCACCACTCTGATCCAATAAGACACAGTGTGACTGAGGGTTTTCATTTCAACCAAGCAGGAGCTCATTAAACTCACACCTGTTTAAACTGAGGCCAACTGATTAAACAAGTGGAGTCAGATTAGAATGATTAGAAAGAATACCTTCAGCCATACTGGCCCTTTGCAGATGAAATTGATGAAGTCTTATGAAAAAGATGACGATTCCATCCTGGTAACAGAAATATAGTTTAGTACCAGTTTCCTAACAGTGTGGTAGTGAGCTAACACTGCACAGCTCACAGAGAGAGAATGTTTGTATGTGAAGTAATTGGGAACTAATTTCAGAACATGTGCACAAAAAAGAGAAAAAAGGACAAAATCCACTTCCCCCATATCGATGACGGTGAATAATTAAGTGATTCCCTAGCGGATACTAAGGAATGCAATATGTACGTTGCTGTTTAATGTATGATGCCTTGTTGCTCCAGTGCAACACAAAAGAAGGCAGATCTTTACGGCAGATGTGTCGTGGCAGATGGACTGCATGTGGAAAAAGGCTGAAGTGACTATTCTCTGTAATTGACGCAGGGCGCTGGATTAAGCGGTGCTTTAGCCCTACAGGACCGGACTCCATCGGTCATACAGTCTATACCTGCAGCTCTGGCTCTGCAAGAGAGGAAAAGTATCGACTCAAACAGCGTCCTTAGGTGGGGGTGTAAACAGAGCCGCCTGAGCAGAGCAGCCACAAAAGCGCCCTTTGTGTCTGGACAGGGCGGCACAAACCGGGCAGGGTGGCACTAAAGAGCACGGCGGCACTAAGGGACTTTTATTTTGCTTTACTTTCCCCTCTGTTTTTATTGTCACCAGAGTGGGTTCATTCTGCTCTAAATTATTCTGCCATTAAGAAAAATCTCTGCATTGTGCGCGGAGGGTCGTGACGCACGCGTGACTCAGCATACAGCACATCCGCGAGGTGTTCTAACTGTGGGAAAAACAATCACTTCCGGCCCACGAGGTTTAAAATAACAACTAGTTTTTTGTTTATTTTTATCATGCAAGTTGAAAAAATGTACAATTATTGGATACATATGTATCTACAAATATACCTTTTACATGTGGAGCACTAGAATAAAAAAAAAATAACACACACACACATATATATTTGTTTTCTTTCTGTGTAGTACACCAGATTGCTTATAGCTTCTAATGTACTGTTTCAATACATAAATAAAAAAGTGTTCATAATAAGTATTGATAATGTCTTTTTGATCAAATCCACTACGTTTCTGATCCATTAATCAACAGTAAACATCGTAAAAAATGTGCTGCACAATGAAGGAACAGTATTATTGATTAAACCCGTTCCTGGAGATCACCTCGCTCTTCAGTGAGCTGATGGTGAGCAGACGAAGGATGCAGCTGAGATCTGATCCCCCCTGACACCCCCCCCCCCCCTTAAAAAAAAAACCCCAACAGAGCTACAATTTCAAGCTCGAGTTTCTCACATTGCGGTGCTTAAAGAGAGAAAAATCACTTCAAGGCGGGATCGCCGGAGTCTAGTGTCCGAACAGACAGCGGTGGTGTGTGTAAATAAAGCCTGTCTCTGGCGGAGAACCGCAGAGGAGCCCGAACGCCACGTTTCCAGAAGGTTCTGTCGGGACGCCAGCGAGACACAACAAAAGAGGATAGAAAAACACAAAACAAACGGCATCTATGTGGGCATTACACAGAAAAAAGACCCTTCGCATCCTCGCGGCTCTCTAACATGTCCCCGAAATCTGCTTTATGGCGGAGTGATGGCATGAACATCTTCAGGGAGGAAATAAACAACACTCACCTCTCCACGGATACCCCACCGGAGCCTCACAAGCGGTTCACACACAGGGGGATGTGGTGAAATTTATTTCCTGAATTCTGATGCACCGCCAAAACAGCTGCTCGGGTTTCCAGTGTTCCCACCAAGCAAAAAGGGGTGTGTGTGAGGGAGGGTGGGACTGATGCAGCTCCCACTCAGACCTGCGCTGACACATGCACAATGGCAGTGGCACAAACACAATGCAGCAACTGCTCATCACATAATTTTAAAGCCACTTTATCACTTTAAGTCCACTCCGCTTCACGTCTGGTTCTTTAAAAATACATTTGGGCCTTTTACAAGTGCAACAAGTACCAAACACCAGGTTTGTCAATTAATGCAAGTTTTGCCACTTAAAGGGCCCACGTCCAGCATATCCTTTTAATTCTCCTCCAGAGTCCACTTGTGTGAGTCGATGCACCAAAACGCACAGCACTTTTCAAGACCATTTCAATCCTCTACCTGTCCCACAGAAGTAAACAGGCTGGTACTAACATACCTTTAAGACTGATGTATGTACATGACATCAGTTCTGATTGGGCACATTGTGTTGCATTAGAATAGCAGTTTGGAATGAAATATGTTCAACATGAGTAAGTGGTATTTATGTAAACGTATTGGTTTTTTGAAATCACAAAAGCACTGATTTAAAAACGGGCCCTTTTTGCAGCTTAGGGCTGCCTACATGAGCTGTATGGATTATGGAGGTTTGTGTTCACATACAACTCTTACTTATTTAAGAAGTGCAGTAAGTTGTGGTTATTATTTGGGCCATCAAAACCTCTGAGCCCAGCAGATTTCTCAATCAAGCCTGTGGTGTGGGATGAGACCAAATATATTGTTTTCAGGCTTTTTATGTTCTTCCTTTAAGATAAAAAAATACTACCATTAAAACATAAATTGGTTCCCTTTCCACAAATGGTATCTGTAGGCACTGAATTTTTTTGTTAATCTTGTTTTTACATGTGGGTTGGACATATCAAAATCAAAGTGTGCACACCAGCCTGTCCTGTTTATCTCCGCTGCAGTCATGATTCATGTGACTCTGACTCACAAAAAAAACTGTTTTGCTTGACATTTTCATTTGCCGTTCCTCAGCAACTGCTGAGATCAGTTTTTCATGTTCTCAGCCTACTTCACTGGCGCCGTTTTACTGAAAGGGGTTCGCTGGCCCCCAAAATTATCCGTAAACATACCGTATGCACTTTTTATGTTGATATTAACTCAACATGAACTTTTCTACTCTTTTAAAAGCTTGAAAAAAGCTTGAATGGATAATTTTATTGGCAAATTATCCTCAACATTTGTTTTCAAGTTTATTATTGATCAAAATATTTGAGCAAGGCTCATGTTTTTCACATGGTGTGTTCTCCTATATTGAATGTTTGTGTATATAAAAAAAATTACAACCAGCCCCATTCATTCCTACAATATTTGACTCCATCAAGCCATACAGGATTTGAATCTCAGCCAAAATGGCCATAAAACACATTTTAAGCAGATGAAGGGAAATGAAGGGAAAATTGACTTTTATTTTACATGACATTTGGCCTCATCTCGTTGCCCTTTACATACCCTCTTATCCCTCAAAGAGATTTTGACCTTGCACAAAAGATCCTCTCAAGCACAGGGTTCAACATTTGAACAGAACTAAAAGCTATTTATTAAACAATAATTTCACCAACAACAGCATCCAAAATGATGATCAGTCAAAGCAATGATCACCATGTCCTCTCTGCCAGAAACTGGACTTTTTAACGTCACACATGGTGGGTGACAATAGGTGCAATATAATCAGATTAATGAAGCCAAACTGAGCTGCATAATTTTGTAAGAACAGTCCATTTTCAGTGAAAAAAAAAATCTCTGAGCAGGTTAGAAACCTCAAAACCAAAATGCTCAGTGTTATACCAAGTGTGTCTTGTGCTCTGATGAATGAAAGTCTTCAAGTAATTTAAATGAATCCAACATTTTAATATATTTCAAGTGTAATAGTAACTTCTACCAATATTATCACAACAGTAGCATTTTGTCCATATTGTGCAGTCCTAATACACACCAGACCCACTGGAGGGCTGCAGTAGAGTTATCTTCAGGTTCCCCATTCACCTCTCCAGCAACACAGAAAAGTCATTGGAATAAATAGTATTGATTTATTCACTTTTGGACTGAGCCACTTCAGAGCAGGAACTCTCACATTAATGACAACAGGACCATCTGCTCACAGCACAGAAGCCGATTTGCTCCAGCAGGGCTTTTGCAGGGTGGTAGAGGGCAAAAGTGTGTAAGATCAGAAGTTCTCCTATGGCTAACTGCTCCACCAAGACAGCAGCCCTAATCCTGGCTCACTGATGGAGCCCTGCAGGAGAGAAAGAAAAGAACAGAACACATGACATCAACTACATGTATACTGATAAAATACAACATGACAAAAATGCCAGTTGTGGTCCTGGAAGGCTGGAATCCAGCCCAGTTTGGTGACCTGCTAAATCTGGTTCAAACAGGATTGAGAGGACATGAGTATGAAATTTCTTGACAAATTCAGCACCTTGGGCAGGCTTAGCAAGTCTCCCAGACAGCAGCAACAACAGTATTTACTTTAAGCAGAGTGGTACACATTGCGTGTGGTAAAAGATAAACTCCACACAAAAGTCCCCACAAAACTACTATTAGCCCTTACATGGTGCGATGGGAGTGTCAGTCTCTAAAACATAGACTTGTCATGCACTTAGTTTTTTTTTTTAAGTTATTTTATTAATTAATAATTTCATTAAATATGCAAACATCTGCTTAAGGCACAAAACTGTTCATAATCTAGCGCTTCCTCCTCAGAAACTGGTCAATCAGTTTTTCCATCAGCACCAGAACTCCCAGCAGTATCAAAGTTCAAATTTCCTAATTTGAAATTAAACCAACCTTGTGATCAACTGTTTCTTTAGGATATTAAGCATTGTACACTTTTTGGGTGTTGTATTTTACATAAAAGTGCATGATGCAGTATGTTTTGTGCTGTTTTTTCTTTAAATTATTTTGTTTCACCTGCCCTGGGACAAAGTCTGGGACAGGTACCGACTCTCTACTGTCCAACTGATTGATCAATTGAATAATTAATTTAAATTAAATTAAAATATTATATTTAATTACTTCATCCCAACCACAGAAACCACCAAACTAAATCAGCTGCCCGAAAGACCAGAACTGTGCATCAATAGCATTAATGCTACCTAGCTGCTGTCAATGAAGGGCACCCAGCGAGAAGAGCGTGGGGAGGGTGCCTTGCTAAAGGGTACGTCAGTGTTACCACTAGCCGTCATGGGATTTAATCCCATGACCTTCTGATCACAGTAGCAACTCCCTCACCACTTGGCCACCAGCTGCCCCAAAGGTGATTTGTTCCTAGCTATTTTCAGGAGGACAGTGCCACATAAATGAATACACATGTTAACAGTTATATTTCTAGCATTTGGCAGACGCTCTTATCCAGAGCGGCATACATGGGTGCTTTGTAGTCTTCAAAGAAAACACGTCCCTCACACTAGTAAACCTTAAAGTAAGAGCTGCTAGTAGACTAAGATTCCATCAGAAATGAAATTAACACTCCACCAGCACCCTCTCAGATCACACAGAGTGCACCGGTGCCAGTGCTTAATGTGTGCGTTTTCTCACCATAAGTGTGTAGGGCGCTTCTTTTTTCTGTGTGCCATCATCTGTAGGGACAGGTGTGGCAGTGCTGGTGTTGCTCCTGTTTGCTGGAGCCTCTGGGTCGGTGCTGGGTCCGGTGGGAGATGTATCCAGGAAAAGCTCGTCCACAACCCGAAAACGGATCTCCTCCCCTTGGTCCATGTAGAGGTCGTGAGCGCCCTCATCCGTCTCGTACTCCCACACCCACACCTGCTCTGCTTCATCGCTACGGCAACCGGTCAAGGACCAGAACAGACTTATCAGGGTTAGTAACAATATTACATTTAAATGATAAAAATATAAACAAATACATAACATCAACAGGCAATCTGAATGAGTCATTCATAATCCATCACTTATAATTAAGCAGAGTGACACACACAGGATACAACTTAGCAGGCTGTTGTAAAGACTCTGGCGGTATTAAGACGTCATCGAAGAATCCGAGGCTGACTGTGAAATAAACACAGGAGAGAGAGAGAGAAAATAAGAGAGCAAAATGATGACACTAAGTTATTCACACTATTATTACACTGGTCATAACAAGCCTGCTGTGTCTCTGAAATGTTAAAGGTGTAGGAGAAAATAAAAAATAAAAAAGAATTGGTTCAAGTAATTTAAAAGTCAATATTTCCAAGGGTTCTTTCGCCATGAAGTGTTCACACCACCATTAGAGGCCCCTGATATTACTGGTAGAGGTACAAAGACAGAGAGACAGAGAGAGAGAGACAGACAGAGAGAATTCTCACCGTGCACGCCTTCTTGACTGCAGTATTTAATTTTCCCCACCAGAATCTCATCCAGGAACGGGTGAAACACCACATACCTAAAATGCACTGTGTGAAGAGAAGTGATACTTGGTTGATGACATGCAATGATACCATTAACCAAACTCCAGACTTCAGTTGTTAACAAGCAGCAAAGACTTTAAGGTAACAGAAACATACGGAGCCAGGAATCATTAGTGATAGGCCGAGTCTGAGCACCACAAACAACAGAGGCTTTTAAACAGACACTACAAAGCACCTCATAACATTCCCGCTGTTGATGACAAATATTTTGGAGACTAATTTTCTCCTCTGTGGCTGGAGTGAACATAAATAAGTTCACTATGAAAACAGTCAGCCTGATTTCAGTACCTTTAGTATGGGAGGCGCCATCCCCTGGAAATATGTAGGAATCCTCCAGTTTGGTGATGTCGTATAAGCAGATACACAAGCCAACATTGTACACAACCTACAGAAAGGGGTGACCGGTTAATCTGGTAAAACCAAGAGAATGGTCAGCCTGTACATTGGATTCACGGCATTCACACGAGTGTCCAACTGCTGCTGCTGCTGCTTAGGTTAAATTGATTTTCAAGGTCAGTATCTCAAACAGAAGCTACTGACAGCATACAAGATATGGTGATGTGAGACAACAAACTAGGCCCATCTTCAGCCCTCCAATCTTGCTCCGAACTGACTGGACTGTGTCCAGGGGTCTTCAGTGTCCAGGGTTGAACTGAGAACCTCTGCATTACATTTGGACAGTGTTTCCAAATCAATCATTATATCAACGTGTGTTAATGGTAGTCGAGACACCTGCACTGCATTGTTTGATCAATAATAATAATAATAATATAACATGGTACATTTATATAGCACTTTTCACAAACTCAAGGGCACTTTACAAGTGAGTTGGGGTAGAGAGGTGGAAGGTGAAGGGGGGAAAAGCAGACTAAGCAGTAGATGAAGAGAAATTAAAGATTAAAAAGAAAAAAAAAAAAAGAAAGACAGTGCCAAAGAGACTGAGGAAGAAAGCTCCAAAGTTTGGGGGTCGTGGCGCGGAAGAACCTTCCTCTCAGGGGAGGAGAGTCTGGTGTGTTGGACAATGAGAAGGTTTCAGATGACCTGAGAGAGCAAGAGGGGGGTCAGAAGTTCTGTAGAGTAGAGATGAGCAAGGTTATGCAGGGCTTTGCAAGTGAGAAGCAAGATTTTAAAGCTGATATGGGACTGAACTGGTAACCAGTGTAGCTGAGAGGATGGCGGTGATGTGAGCAGGTGGTTTGATGTGAACAAGAACTCGAGCTTTTGAATATACAGTAGTTTTTGCAAAGACTTTGCATTAAGGCCTACTACAGTAATCCATATGGGACATAAAACAATGAACTAGATTTTGCACATCAAAGAAGCAACTTAGGTGAGGGAATTGATTTAGATTTCAAACTGTAGCAGTGCTCAAACACCCTTGGTTCCTCCCTAGAAGAATTTAGGCAGAAGGTAGGGAGAACCATAAGGAAACTTATAATATGTGGTGGAAAAGATGCACAGGGCTGGAAGCAGCTCTTGCCTTGTTGGCTAGCTTCTTGTTGAGCTCTTCAGAGATGGCATCGTTGAGATGTCGGTGGAAGTTCCAGGGCGGAATCCGCACGGTGTCCATCATCTCCACTAGCACGAACATCCTAAGGGAGGAAACAGACACGCTGTACCAGTGACACTTCAGACTCCAGCTCCCCAGTAGGTCTCAGACTCGTACACCACTGTTACATCCACTTGAAACGGTGCATCAAGTACACTTACTTTTAAGGTGAAATGGAATATTAGAAAAAAAGAAGCTGGCAAACGTTATATTTCAATGCACTGTCTTCCTAGTCCAACTATCCGCTGCACCGGAATGTAAATACTGCACGAACGGCTGCACAAAGAAGTTAGGGAACTGGAAGTGAACTTCTCCGTCGTCCTACTCCTACAGGAGCTTTTGGACCTAAATGGTGTTCTTAGTAGCTTTTACTTCTTTTAGGTTCATTACTCGGTGTTTTTAGTGATGCATTTTTAACGCACAGGGAGTTTATGCTTTTTCACCACGACCAGCTTTGGAGGAGCCAAACATCAACACGGTTATAGCCAGGAGTCCAGTCTCTCACCGACCTTTTGTCGTTTTCTCACAGACCCAGCTCTTCGGTTCACGGCCCCGTCCCGATCAAAAGTTGTATCAGTTTTTTTGCACACTTCACTTTCTCAGTTAAACACCCAAACTGCTCCTCCCGTACTCCTGCTTAAACACGTGTTCTGTGTCTTTACGACAGTGTCGAGCGGTTTACGGCAAAGGGAAAATCAGAATAAAATACCAATATAAAATCAAAATAAACATAAAACTAGTACTTTAATTCAATCTACATAGCAACCAAATGAAATTATTTAAAAATACAAAACTGCAAACATTCTCTCTCTCTCTCTCTCTATATCAGGGCCATGTTTGAAGGGGTGGGTGCTCAAAGTTAAAAAGGGGCACATAGAACCAGGCTGAATAACAACAACCCACATTCATCAAGAATCTAATATGGAATCGCATCATACTATATCACTGTCATCAGGTGGGGACAATGCAAAGCAAACGTAGCCTATATTTGACCTTATGGGGCACAATGTTGCTGTTGAGGGGTTGCTGCTGCTCCTGCTGCTGACAGCAGGGCTGTGTTGATCTGAGACTGTGACAGCGCTTGGAACCATAAGATTATGGTTTAATCTACAACAGATTAAAAGAACTGTGGAAAATAAACTGAAACCACAATATTAGTAGGGCAAAAGAAAGGAGTTGTCATGGTAGGGTATGACTGTAACAAAAAAATCTATACAGACAAAGGTGTGTGTGTGTGTGTGTGTGTGTGTGTGTCCTGTTGGCACTTTCTAAACATCACAGAGTAGCATCAACCTTACCAGCAGCTGGGGGGATTAGATTGTAGAACTCTAAACTCTTTCTTTCTTTCTTTCTTTCTTTCTTTCTTTCTTTCAAACATAAAAAATAACAATACAGCAGTAAAAACCAACAGGAGGATAAATCAAACATTTTATTAATGAGAAAAAATGGAAAGAGCAGGAAGACGTAAGATGCTTTTCATGTCCTGTCCCAAATCATAACAGTAACTTTCTGTTGGCCATGTCCCGAAAAATGTCAATGACATCACTGTGGTTGACTGTAACATCCTTCTCAAGTGCCAATAAAAGAAGCTCTGATAACCTCTCCTCTGAGCAAAGGGTGCGAAGTTTGGTTTTAACTAGTTTTAGTTTTGAGAAAGAACGTTCCACAGTTGCTAATACTAATACTCCTGTGTGCTATAGACTGTAGTGTATGCTGTACACCCTACTTACTGGTTTTTGTTGCATCAGTCTGCATCTCCCAATTAATTTGTGTGTTTCCCCTACAGCTCTGCGCCGATAGAAATACATTTTAAAGTAAGTAAATTGTCATATAATGGAGAAATCTCCCTCAGCCCTCTGTATGCTCGAATTGGATTAAATAAGGTCCTTCAAGCTGGGCTGGAAATCCCCAAACATATGCTCTTAAAAAGCACCCAGTCTGAGGCACAACACCTATGCCTGGAGAGTTCAGCACTCTGCACCACTGTACACATCCATGAAGACAAGTTCATATGAGTTCACAGACTGTCCTTGAAGAACCAGATTGAACTGGACATAAACTGTCCATGAGCCACACACATGAGGTAATGGTAGGCAGAGTCTGGGCTTTTAATTACTGGTGAAAAAGGAGAGGGCAGAACAATGAATATGCAGATATTTGTGGATGAGTGTGGTCATGCTTACTTATGCCTATAAATACCCATTTTAAATCCAGCTGAGGAGAGGACCCTCCGCTGGACCACGTGGCTACTTTCTTCATCAGTAAACAGCAAGCTGCACTTCTCCAACTGCGTTTGATTTTTTGACTTAGAAAAAGTTTCAGACTTAGACTCTCGCTCCAATTCTCTATGACAGGGGTGCCCAAACCTGTCCAGAAAGGTTGGTCTTGGTTTTCAATTACTCAGGTGTGGCTTCTTTTTGGTTGGAACGAAAACCTGCACCCACAGCGGCCCTTTCTGGACA
>JBBIGA010157866.1:0-17802 GCA_037576975.1 Alestes dentex | reverse complement strand
TAACAGACTGCTGAAAGGACACTGCATCCTGCTGAAGCCATTAAAATATGGTCGTAACCTGAGTGAACCAAACACAAGAAGATGCTCATACATCTAATCAGTGGAAGTGTCTAAAAGTAGTATTTTCAGAAAACATTTTTTCTGAAAATATTTTCATTTTACTTTAGATTTATATAATATTTTATATTGTTGCTATTTTTGTCTCTGTGTGACTGTGATGTACTTGATGTCTTATCCAGACGACAAATATAATGCTGTCATCTGCAAAGAAGGGAATCAATTTAACAACTTAACATGATTTAACTGGCAGATCAGATGTGGAGGTTCTTCAAACTGAAGAAATATCTCATAGACAAAAGTTCTTTAAAGAACCACTTGTTGAAAGATTTTAATGAACAAGAAGCAGACCAGAGAGTGTATGGGGTCAGGTATCAGGATATAACTACTGAAAAATTATAGGATGAGATAAGATAAGTCCCACATGTGAGAAATTGGCATTGTCACGGCAGAAAGTGGACAGTACAAAAGCAAGAGCAGCAAAAATAAAAAAACATTAGAAAAAACTGTACCAACAGTACAGCATAAAAAGTGCACTGCAGTATATCACTGCAGTATAAACTAGATGGTAGTTCCAGGTATTCTCACTTGCACACAGCGGTTGAAAGCGACTCCATGAGCCGTCAGCTTGGCAGGTGAGTTTCTGAGCGCCCAGCAGCAGGTGACCAGGAGGACACTCGACCGTACAGGAAACCACGCTCCCTTCAGAGCAGTTGACTTTCCCTCCACCAAGAACACTGAGAGGCTTGCATGGTGGAGCTACAAGAAAGAGAACATCATGTTTTGAAGACATATTTCATCATGACCATTAGCTCAAAGGTGAAAACAGTAGAAGTAACCATCATGACGCCTATATTGTGTCTGTTTTAATAGATAGTCGTATGTCATACACAGTCAGAACCCACATAAGCGAGTCTATTAGAGGGCCCATATCATGGAAAACCAAATTGTTCAAATGTTTTAAAAATCCAAGAGTTGTATGTTAACCCTGTCAAAGACAACTAAACTTCTAAAACATCCCATATTGAATTCATAGTTTATGTGACACCACATGCGACATATATGAGCCTATAGCAGTTGAGCCCCACCCATTCTTACTGGCCTTATCTGATCATGTACATATATTTGTCTTGAAGGCACAGTAACAAAAAATCTTTTCAAATTCTAGGGGATCAAGAGGAAAAAGACTTGAATAAGTCAAATAATTCAGATATTGTATAGTAATCTGCATGAATGATGAAGCGGGGGACACTGTCGAGCTGCAGATAAGGAGAAGTGCAATTTTAATAAAATAAATAAATAAATAAAACCTTTAATGCTGTTGTGGGTGTCACCCCAACATAGTAATGTTGGAAAATTAACGGGTGAATGAACAGAATATGCTTTCAAAAGAGTTTTGAATCAGAAGTTTTAAACTAACCTCTATATAATCTGTGTCCCGAAAACAAACTTCAAATTTTACACTAGATTTGTCATTTTGGTGTATTTTTTTACACCAAAAAAAGTTACAGTTCCGGTACGAAAATCTGATGACTGAGCTGAATTCAAAGACTTTGTAAAATACTCTACAATCTCCTTACAACAGTTGCTGTGCTGTTAATGAGTTGTATGATGTTGTTTAGACCACTAAGCACATAGAGATCATTAGTGTGTATGTGGAGCAAATGTCCTGAAATAGTACTTATTGTAAGATCACAGTTTTGTTTAAAATGATTTTTTTAACAAGCTGGCACATTGTAATAAAGCTCCTCTGTTAATATGCAGTGATCGTGTTTGAATGAAAATAGGTATTGAATACTTGAACAACTGAATATTTACTTGTCCCTGTTTTGGTAGATTTAGGAGTAGTATTCAAGATCACAATAAAATCAACTCCATATTAAAGTCTATGAATTTGAATGCAATGTCATTAAAGCCCCTGTTGGTCCCACAATTCCAGCTAGAACAGCTCCCACTCTTCTTGTTGAAAAAACATTCCAAACTCTTGTGGAAAGGCTTTCAAAAAGAGAGGAAGTTGTTATAGCTGTAAAGGTGGGACCAACTGCACATTAAAGTCTATGTATTTAAATGCCATGTCATTAAAGTCCCTGTTGGTGTTATGGTCAGGTGTCTCAATACTTTTGTCCATATAGTGGAATGTTCAACCTTTCAAAAACCTTTTAAAGTTTAAAGTTGTTATTTGAGTTGTTGTCTTTACTTTTGAAGAAGCTAAAGAAAAGCTGCCAATGAAGCTGAGCAACAGCAAAAGGGCGTCACATACTTTTTCAACAGTAATAAAGCAGCACTTTTGTTCAATTATAAACAACCACATGTTACACAGTTAGTTCTAATGACACAATCTGATTGGGTGAGAAGACTGAGTCTTTTAAAATAGTATCTGCATCAGTGATGAATCACAGCACTGCTGTTATGATCTACCGACGCAGCTTTAGCCCAGTTTATGATGTTCCTTAGACAAGAAGCTGACACAAGAGACATTAGCTATATTAGCTTCGCAAAACATCTTGGCGCATCAATTAATTTATATTTGACGTAAGGGGAAATGAAATTATTTACATTATTAAAAGGGAAAATAAATTATTTTTTGCTGAACTTTAAGTAAAGCATTTTTTTATTCATTTGTCATCAGCCCTCATTTACCATCACAAGAAGGTTTCTCCTGACTCCAGGTTCCAGTGGCAGTGCAGTTCACTGTAGGTTCTCCTGTAAGTATGTAGCCTTCCTCACACCTGAAACTGCAGCTGGAACCATAACTGAAGGGAGAGTGAGGGTGAGAGCAGGTCATCCAGCCTTCTCCTGGATTGGACAGTAGAGGACACTGTCGAGCTGCAGATAGGGTAAGGTTAAGGTTAAGGTTAAGGTTAGGGTTAGGTTAAGGTTAGGGTTAAGATTAAGGTTAGGGTTAGGTTAAGGTAAGGAATCAACTCATTATTTCTCTCCTACTGTCCGGGTAGTGAAGCATTGTGCTAGCACGAAAAAGTGAAGCGTTGTCCTAGCACGAAAAAACGCCCTAAATCGTGATCGGAGCACGTATTTTGATTAAAATGTATTTCGTAATGGCTGCACGAACACTCGTGAGACCGGGCTCCACAGCACTACTGTGATGATCTACCAATTCAGCTTTAGGAGAGTTTAGGGCGTTCCTTAGACAAGAAGCCGACACAATTAATCATCAGTTAATTTATATGTGGAGTAAGGGGAAACTAAATTATTAACATTATTGAAGGGGAAACTAAATTATTTTTGCTGAACTATTCCTTTAAGTCAAGTATTTTTGTATTCATTTGTCTTCAGCCCTCATTTACCATCACAAGAAGGTTTCTCCTGACTCCAGGATCCAGTGGCAGTGCAGTTCACTGTAGGTTCTCCTGTAAGTATGTAGCCTTCCTCACACCTGAAACTGCAGCTGGAACCATAACTGAAGGGAGAGTGAGGGTGAGAGCAGTTCATCCAGCCTTCTCCTGGATCGGACAGTGTAGGACACTTTCGAGCTGCAGATAAGGAGAAGTGCAGTTCTAATTTTAGAAAATGAGAAAACCTTTAATGCTGTTGTGGGTGTCACTGAAAAGACTCAGAGGACCCAACATAGTAATGTTAGAAAAATAACTGGTGAATGAACAGAATATGCTTTCAAAATTAAGTTTTTCAGTTAATCTCAATATAATCCGTGTCCAGAATACGAACTGTTCAAATGTCAACGCATGTGACATAGGCCTATATAAGCCTATAGCAGTTGAGCCCCGTCCATTCTTACTTGACTTATCTGATCGTTTACATATATTTGTCTTAAAGGCACAGTAACAAAAAAGCTTGTCAACTTCTAAGGGATCAGGAGGAAATAGACTTGAATAAGTCAAATCATTCAGATTTTTCTAGGCTAGAAACTCTCACAAAGGCACTTTAACAACACAACATGACGTGGTACTAATATGTATTACTGGTTAGCTTCAATAGCCTCATAGCAAACGCTGATTTGGGAGAAGAGGAAAATTCTGTGAAATGTACTGAATTTGCAGTTTAAGCATAGTTTAATAAGAGCAGCAGAAGCAAACATAACATGACTCGAGAAACAGGAGAAAGTTAAAACAACTGAAGAATAATTGTGTTAGAGCTGAGGTGCACAACAGTGATTGTGCAGGGCTGGCGGCCAGCACAGTTTGGTAGCTCTCAAACATTCTCACTAAACCTGGCACATAATCTAGGTGTGTTTGAACAGGGAAATCACCAGACTGTGCTGCACACTTGGACTCTAGAGCCAGAGATGTAGAAACACAACAAAAATAGAACTGAATTGGGTTGAGAAGGTGTATTTAGATTCTACAGACACACAGTGGACACACAAAAAGCCCAGCTTACGTATACAGGTGTAGCTGCCGACGGTCTCCTGACATTCTGTCCCATCAATGCATGGGTTTGGCCCACAATGTGCTGTAATTGAAATGACATGTTGTTTTGCATAAGTCAGCTGGTGTGTTACGTTGTCCATTGTAAAGTTATGTATATCTGAATATTGCATGTATCTGAATGTTTTACAATTACAGTAGTGATCATTTGTCTATACATCTTCTTTACATTTATGGTATAGTCCTTCTGATTATCAAACATTTTACCATCTGAGTTTTCTAAAATATAAGTGTCATATTCCATGTGCATGTATACCTAATGGCCATTTTATTAGAAACACATACTACACACCACATTTCTTATCATGCACAGTTTGTGCATGATAGTTTCTGACCACAGAACTCTGTGTGGCTGGATATTTTGGGAGGTAGACCACTGTTAAAATAGAAGTGAAACTGATGTGAAAAACTCCAGTAATGTTGTGGTGCCTGATTTAAATAAACACACTGCCGTGTCAGTATCACTGCTGAGCTGAGATTAGTTCAACACCCTAATGTACAGAAGGTTTTTTTAGGCTGTTGGACCACCCGAATAAACAAATAGAGGTCTTGGTGAATGATGAATGAAGGGTGACTGACAAATTGTTCAACACAAGGGATGGGCTACAATCTGTAACTGCAATCTTTAATTGTACCTCACCATCCATCTCATTTGCATCATCATCAAACAATTTATAAATACTTAATAGCCGCATCTAGAATCTTGCCTTACCCGTATAACACAGAGCTTTTCTCTTCGAGGAGCACTTTTCATCATTCCAGTTGCCATTTCTTCCTTCGTTACCACGCACAATGTACATTTCCACACAATCTTCATCACTTTCTTTGTTATTGGGTTCACCAGAAACCCATGATCCCTTGCCCTCCATTTGCTTCCCGGTTCCCTGCCACGTCCACTCGCCATTGGTCTTTCGGAGTCCAATCCAGTATTTCTTGAGGTCTTGAAGTTTTTGCCGTAGATGGTCGTGCTGCTCTTTATTCTGAATGACCATTAGGTCTGTGTAATTGTTTCGACACCATGCTCTGGAATCAGGCCAAGTCATCTCATTCTCCAAGACTGCATAGGTCCAGCTTGTGACAAGCACTGGACGCAAAAACAGAATCCATGCAACATCAGCCATTTCCAGGTAAGGTTATAACAAACAACTCTTGAAACAAAATGCTGTGAATGTGAAGTGGCCACACAGACTTACCTGATGTCATCCTGAGGTATAACAGAAGTTGCACACACATGGGCCTCGGTAACTTCATGACTCCAGTCAGAAATGTTCAATAACTTGTGAAGAAAAACAGAATACCAGTGCCCCAATAGTTAATGAAAATTTTCTCCATTCTGTTTCACTACAGCACAAAATCAAAATCTAAAAGTCTGTGCCTACCGTGATTTGATGACTCCCTGTTCGTCCGAAGTACTCTTTGGGTTTATCTGAGGTATTTCCTTTTCACCAGTTTTCCTGCAAGCACAGACTCTCATTCTGCCCTGAGTGATGTGAACTGGTAGTTCTCAAAAAGGCAGGATGCATTTTTATGACATTTTTGTCCACGACGACAATGTAATCAAATCAAATGACCTCTGGCCTGGAGATCAATGCAAGTTCCTGGCAGGGGCTGTTCCCCGTCTACATTTTATTCTGCAAGAATTTTTGAAACATACTATAAGGTAACCATGGTGATGACCGAGTTGAGCTGTCACTAGCAATTATTTTATTAAATTATTTACTAAATTATTTTTTTAATTAAGTTATAAAATTTAATTGAGTAATCAGTTTTAGCCAGATAATCACGACAACCCCATATTAAAATGTACAGTAATCAAAGGTGTTGTTAAATCTTTAAATATTTGTGGTCACGGTTTTGATTGTTGGGGGAAGTTTCAGAGTTTTAGTTTGTCAGGTGGGGGTGTGCTGTTCCTGTCGACAAGATTGTGTATTGCCATTGTGAAGCGGTATTTTACTGATCGACTGTGATTGGCATGGCACAATTATATGTTAAAACTCCCCTTAAGTTTAAACTCACGTCTGACCAAATGCCCCGTAAAGTAGAGTTTGAAATCAGTGAACCGTCTCCCTCAGGGGCCGGACAGGGGGGTGGAAAGCCCCTTCAGGTCCCTTAAGGTGAAGATGAGACAATGCCTTACTATGTAAGATGGTCTTGAAGGCCAGACTGGACACACAAGTATTTTTGCAGGCCAGACTGGAGGTGCCAGGAGGTTGGGGTTAAGCAAATTAGGTGATGAAATTGAATTGGTTGAAAGGAAAACTGAATATTAATTAGAGATACCTAATCCTGTAATTATTGGTTGAAACAAAGAGGTGGAGTTAAGCAAATCAGGTGACAAAATGTTATATTTAAATGTTAAATCTATATCTAAATGTTAAATCTAAATGTTAAATGTTAAATCTAAATGTCAAATATTAAATCTGAATGTTAAATCTAAATCTAATTGTTAAATGTTAAATCTAAATGTTAAATCTAAATCTAAATGTCAATCTAAATCTAAATCTAAATGTTGCTTTTACAAATGGCGTGAGATATGTTAATTGGCCACGCCCCTTGATTACAATTGGCTGGTACTTAGCAGGGGGCTGGACTGCGTGCTGTGATATTCCCTCACCAACAAGGAGGACTTGCCCTAAATGAATATCACAGCACGCAGTCCAGCCCCCTGCTAAGTACCCAGCCAATTGTAATTACGGGGTGTGGTCAATTAGCATATCTCACGTTTGTAAAAGCAACCTTTAGATTTAGATTTAGATTTAACATTTAGATTTAATATTTAACACTTAGATTTAAATTTAACATTTAGATTTAACATTTAACATTTAGATTTTAAATTTAGATTTAGATTTAACATTTAGATTTAACATTTAACATTTAGATTTAACATTTAATATTTAGATTTAGATTTAACGTTTAGATTTAACATTTAACATTTAGATTTAACATTTAACATTTAGATTTAGATTTAACATTTAGATTTAACATTTCACATTTAGATTTAACATTTAACATTTAGATTTAGATTGAACATTTAACATTTAGATTTAGATTGAACATTAAACATTTAGATTTAGATTTAACATTTAGATTTAACATTTAACAATTACGAAGCAAGAAAATGTACCAAAATGTAACACTGTTTTTTTTTTAACAAATTTAGCTCTAAATGTGTGAAAATTGTCTAACTATGAATAACTCCGGATCGCCAGGGCTAATAGGTTAAACGAGGGGGCGTTGTGCTAAATGATGAAAAAATGACACCTCTAAATTTGTGTAGCTGTTTTTACAAACGGCGCCCCAAACTTTCAGACTCAGATAATCAATAAAACATTTTTATTCTGTCTTTCTGTGTGGCTCGATACCAAATGACTTACGGACCGGTGGTTGGGGACCTCTGTGGTTCTGAAGAATGCAGGTGCCATGTTCGGTGTATTGGACGCTCAGTGTAAACAAGGCTATGAAGTTCATTTGAAAAGACTGGAATATTCCACACATTTTCCATCAGTTCAGCAGTTTTAGTGTGCTGTCAGCCTGAACACATTATCTTTTAGTAAAGGTCAAGTTATCTAATAGCATATTGTTTCATGAGGAAGCTACGGCATTTAATCATTTTATGAGGGGGAATGAGAGACGAAAACAGGGAAAAATGAATCGCACATGGCAGAGCTATTAAGTAACAGGAGGCAATTCCATTAGATTATTTCCCAGTCTATTGTTCCATATGGATCTAGGAGATCACATTATCTGTTTGTGATTTCAGTTTGTAGATATAACTTAAGCTAGACATACCACAAGTAAGTAAAAAGAATTAGAAGTATGCAAGAAAAAAAAGAAAAAGAAAAGCAAGGTTTAAGCAGAGCTGTAAGGTTCTCCCATCTTTTCTCTGTTTTTTGTCCTCCCCCTGTTTTCTTCTTTGTTTTTTAGATTCTCCATGTGCCTTTGTTTATGTGTCTGTTCCACACAAGTATGTTTTGGTCTTGGCCCTGCCTCAGTCCCGCCCCCTTGTTATCCTGTTCACCTGTGTCTTCTGGCCAGGTGTTTCTCATTGGTCTAGTTACTTTAAATAGACCCTGTCTTCGGTTTAGGTTTTGTTACATCTTGTTTTTTTACTGACTGTGTAATTTTGTATTTATGTTTTTGCTTGATTGTTCTCATTCTGTTATGTTTTTGTTTCATTCTGTGTTTTTTTTTTTTGGTTAGTAGTTTGTTCTGTTTTGCCTTGTGCTTCTTGCTTTGTGTTTTTGCTCTTCTTGTGTTCATATTTATGTATGTTCCACCCCAGTTGCTTTTTTCATTTTGTTAGTTCCCATGTTAGTTCAGTGTCCTGTTAGTTTTTCATGTAGTCTCCTGTTTTTTGTTCTTTTGTTGAAGTCCTGTTTGAGATTATCTCCTACTCCATGCTCTATGTCTCCTCACGATAATAATGAATAAACTGGCCCAGGAAGTGAGAGAGAGAATGTTTTGACTGCTTCAACATATGAAAGAGGAACATTGGAATTTCATAAAGATTTAAAGACAAAATGTATTTTGACAATGGAACAAACCATGTCAGAGGACCTGAGGAAAACATGTTGTAGCTTGTTGTAGTGTTCAATATCTATATACTATTGTGAATGTGCTACAGTTAATGAATTTAATTTTGTCTTTAAACCCGTATGAAACATTTTCAAAAATCAAATGGTCCACTCTCACATGTTGAAGCAGCTAAATCATTCTCTCTCTCACTACCTGGTCCAGTTAACACATTCATAATAGTATAGAGATGCTGTGACACTGCAACAAGCTACATGTCTTCCTCTTTTCCTTTGACATCTTTAAATCTTTAACGAATTGTAATGATTGAGCAAACCATGTCAGTGGAACAGAGGAAAACATGTAGCTTCTTGTAGTGTCTCAGCATCTATATACTATTATGAATATGCCACAAAATTGCATTAAGAGTGGCCATTTGCTCAGGCATTTATTGGCTACTGAATTTTGAGGGCCTATTAGTGGTCATTTTGTTGAATGAGCCAAATGGACTGTTGCCAGATGTAGCAAAGCATGAACATGCCAAACTTAAATTTAGTTTAAGTGGTGTATTATATATTTTCCTCAATTGCAAAAACCCCATTGTGGAAATTTAATGAAATCTGGCATGCCTCCAAATAATATGGCAGCAACACAGCAACTTTTAAGTCAAAAATCTCAGCTAGCGAGGCACTAGATTTTTGCGTTGTAGTTATTTTAGTGCTACTCCACAAATGAAAGCAATCTTAAAATGTGATTTTCCCAGTTTGGGTTTTTCAGAGATACTGATTGAGATTTCATATAATTTCATTATTATATTTATATTTCAGTATTATATTTTTGAGGGTTTATTTATTTTAAATAAATGAAAGCCCCCCCCAAAAAATGAGTATACTGCAGGTCGCCATACATCATCTATTCGCTAGGAGTTGATGTTCCTCAAAGTTGCGAGCTTGCAAAACTATTTAAGTAGACTCCAGTGAAGTGTGCCAGGTCAAAACACAACATTGACGCTGTTGATGAAAATGTTTTCTTTCAATATTGTGGCAAGCATGAGAGAGAGAAGACAAAGACATGCTGATCTTCAAGCAGCAATCTGTGTATTTTCAGCTTTGCTGCCTCAAATACAGACTTCACAGAGTATACTGCACCCCCAACTGACGTTAATCAGTATCACCCCCATCTCCAACACTTTCTCAGCTTTCTCACATCACTACACTCTTGCAGATAGCACTCCAGAGGATGGTGACAGACAAGAAAGGCTCAAACTACACAAAACAACTCACAATAAACACACAATATAACACAATGATGCACATAAGACACATAACACTCCCCAAAATATCCCCCAAAACACAAATAACCAGCCAACTGGCCACTCTCGCTGGCCCATAGAGGATCATGGGAGCCAGTGTGATTGCCAGCTCGTCACACAGCCCCCTCCAACGGGGAACACCATCCATGGCCACCCCACGAGTCCAATACAACATCCTTAAGATGAGGCAGCAAGTTGCGCCTCCGGGGACCTCGTGGTGTGTGCTCTTGGGCAGGAACAGCGCCCTCACCACTCGCTCCCCGCTCCCCCAGGTCCCTCAACTCACCGCCTGTGTCTGGCTTCGGGTGGTCAGGGTCCTGCTCGGTAGCGTCCCTCACACCAGCCTGTGGCTGGTATGGCGCCAGTCTGTCCCAGTGCAGGACCACAGCCTTGCAGCAGCCCCTCAACTGCACCCGGTACACCACCTCACCAAGCCACTCAAGGACCTATCCTGGCCCCCTCCAGTGGCTGTCCAGTTTTTGGTTCCACCCCTTTTTCCAGGAGGGGCAGTAAACCCAGACCAAGTCTTTCAGTGTGAAGTCCTGCCCTCGGCTGCGCACATCGTATGCCCGTTTCTGTCGGGCTGTGGTTGCACCCTGGCGCTCTCTCACTAGCTTGTGCACTGACCTCATTTGTGCCTGGCTTAGAGTCGGATCGCTCACCTGCTCACGCTGCAGCTTCTCTGAGACCACCCCGGTCACTGTATCAGTCGTGATAGCCTCACTCAGCTCAGTCACTTGCTCTTTTTCTTCCACGCACCTGCAGTAACGTCTGCCATACACGGGCAGCGCGATAGCACATCCGCATTACAGTGCTGTACCTCAAAGTTGTACTCCTGTGGCACCTCTAACCATCGTGTGAGCTGCCCCTCCGGGTTTTTCAAACTCAGCAGTCACGTTAGCGACATGTGATCGGTTCGAAGGCAGAATTTCTACCCACACAGGTACGGCTGAAAGTGGCGGAGGCTCTGGACCACTGCCAAGAGTTCTCGTCGTGTCATGCAGTAATTTCGCTCTGGCCGCTTCTGTGTCCACTATAAAAGGTTTTGTTAGGTCTGGGCTCATAAGCACTGGAGCCTTCCCTAATGCCCCCCTAGCTGTGTGAATGCGGCTTCGTACTTCACAGACCACTTGAAATCCCCCCTTTCTCCATTAGCCGATGTAGTGACCGTCGCGAAGTCCCGCACAAAACGCTGGTAGTATGAGGCTAACCCCAGGAAGCTACGCACCTCTTTCATGTTTCACGCTGTCGGCCAGTCGGTGGCTACCCCCTCGCTACTGACTACGTGTCCAAAGAACGCAACCTCTCTTTTAAACAGTGCACACTATTTGGGTTCAAACGAAGCCCTGCCGCGCGAATAGCCCCAAAGCACCTAAGTTCTGCACCGCCCCTTCGAAGGTCTTGGCGTGCACCAACAGATTGTCAAGATAAACAATGCATTTTGTCCATGGCACCTGGTTAAACACTCGCTCCATGAGTCTCTCAAACGTGGCCAGACTATTGCAAAGACCAAACGGCATAACCCGGAAATACCATAACCCTTGCCCGATAGTGAAAGCTGCTTTTGGTCTATTGCCTCAGCTAACTCTACCTGCCAGTAACTGCTACGTAAGTCTAAGGAGGTAAACCACTGCAAACCCGCCATGTAGTCTAATGCATCATCGATTCGAGGAAGGGGATAAGAATCGTTCTTTGTTACTGCATTCAGGCGCCGGTAGGCCACACAGAAGCGCCAAGTGTCATCTTTTTTCTTCACCAGCACTGCCGGTGCTGGCCAGGGGCTGTCTGAGTAGCATCCCCAGTGTTGATGTGGTGCTGCACCAAAGCCGTGCGCATGCACTCCTCGTCCTTCGCAGCAAACAAATTCACATTCCGAATCAGTAGTAACTCCAACTCGGTTCTCTGACTCTCAGTGAGCCCTTCGCTGTCTCTCCGCAGCAGCTCTTGGATTGCTTGATGTGTCTTGGTGGACGGCCCTTCCACTGTGCGTGTCTCGTTCACCCTCGCGTCGGTCTCTCTGCTGCTCCCATAGAACGAGCTGGTCTCCACAGCAACGTGAAGCTGTCTCATCCCAACCTCCGCCGTCGCCCCCAGTCTTGCCAACGTGTCCAGCCCCAGGATGCATGGCTCCACCACGTCTATGAGCCACACCTCGTGTTTGGCCATCACCCCGTTCACGGTGATTGTCAGCTGTTTCTTACCCCGCATTCTTGCATGCGCGCCGGTCACAGTGGTGAGCTGTACATTGGTCTCTGACCAGCTGGGTGGTTTCTGATGCTGCATGTGTGGCAACACGCCTGGCCAGACAATCGTGATAGTAGAGCCGGTGTCAACCAGCCCTCGACAGCACACTCCTTCCACAATGCACTCCACATAGAGTCCTTCGGCATCTCCCAGACGACCCACTCATGGTTTCTGGAGTCTTGGAGGGGCTTGGCAGGTAGCGGGCAGCTTGGCCCTCACAGCACCGCCCACCAGGCGTTTTCCGGATGGCTGCTGCTGCTTTTCACTTGGCGCTAGTGCCGTGCTAAGTGTCCTAGCTGCCCGCTGCGAAACACGCCCTTGGTTGGAGGGGGGTGTATCACTCAAGGAGAAACTCTGCCTGTGCTAGCCACCGTGGTCCATACTTGAACCTCACCTTCAGCGCACGCAGTTCTGCAGGTCTCCGGCGAGCGTGCCCCACGTCTTGCCAGTCTTTCCCTGTCTCTGACCCAGCCGATCTCTTGCCGCCTCTTCCCTCTCTGGCCGTCCGGATCTCTGCTGTAGCGCTGCCACCAGCTCAGCGACCAGCGCTCACTAAGCAATCGGTCGACCAGGACCTGCAATGCCTCGCCTTCCAGAGCCATGGTGAGGTGGACCGCGGCCTCACTCATGCCCCATCAGATGTGCCATGCTGCCATCTCGACCTGCGGCAGGTATGGCTCCAACAGCGCCTTCCCATCGAAGTGCGGCAGCTTGCCGGCCACTTGGGGTCCTGGCTGCGTGTTCGCCACTTCCCTGCTGTCATATCTTGCCCGGCCTGCCGCAGGAGTACCGGTTCCCTCCTCTGGGTGGTGCGCTGGTCTCCAGACAACACTAGCACCATTTGGACATCCAAGGAAGGCCGAACGTTCAGTGTCTTGACTTGCCGCTTGCTGTGTTCTCTCCATCAACATGTTGATCTCCCTTGTCAACTGCTCCATCCCACTTCTGACACTAATGTGATAAGCATAAGAGAGAGACCATGAAGACATTCTGATCTTCAAGCAGCAGTCCATTTATTTTCAGCTTTGCAGTCTTATATACAGACTTCACAGAGAATACTGCATTCCCCAGCTGGTGTTTGTCAGTATTACCCTCATCTCCAATACTTTCTCAGCTTTCTTGTCCATCACTACCCTCCGGCAGATAGCACTCCAAAAGATGGTGACGGATGAGAAAGGCTCCAATTACACAAAACAACTCACAATAAACACACGGTATAACACAATGACACACATAACACACATAACACTCCCTAAAATATCCCCCAAAACACAAATAACTGGCCAAATGGCCACTCTCACTGGACCGCAGAGGCTCATGGGAGCCAGTGTGACTGCCGGCTCTTCACAATATTATAGCCATGGCAGAGACTATAGTGTTGAATTTTAGTCTAAATTAGTCACTTATTGAATTATGCAGATGTTTTGAAAAATAAGTGGAATTTCCCTTTGAGTATGTAATTTTGACACTCAAAAATGTTAATGTCAGCTGTGTTGTCTGCACATTTAAATATTCAAATCACTGGAATAAATAGTCTTTATATCAAGATGAATTCTGGTCACTCTGGTTAAGAATGTGCTTAAATGGTGACTAGAATGATTGAAGTGTTTTCTCTTATTAGAAAGCTTCATCATGAAGTACAAATATAGTCAGATTTGTCATTTGACTATAGCACTGTTAGTACTTCTGTTGTCAGTGTTTCATTTTTTTTTATTTTATTTTAATTGACTTTACTTTTATCAGAATTACTTTTACTGTTATGGTCTTATTTCTGTAAGATCCTTGAGTGTTATTAAAGGTGCTTTTAAATAAAATGCATTATTATTATTGTTATTATTACTCTAACACTGATATAAAACTGCTTTGAGTTCAGTATGCTAGGGTCACAACATGCCCACCGGTGCCAGTAACGTTTGCGGGAAAAGGCCGGGCCAGACTGACCTGATTGTCTAAACAGTGTTCCAGTGCATTTACACACTGTTGGCCTTAGTGACATGCAGACAAGAGGAAGCAGCACAATACAGGCAATCTCTCTCCAGGGTTTGTTTAAGTTCTGATCAATGCAGTGTTTCCTGTATTTCACTTGGCAAGTTCTCAATGGCAGATGCAGAAACAGGTTTAACGGCACTATTACTTTATGGTTAATTTTGTTGACATGAAACAGCTGCGGCTGAGAAATTATGACTAAAGGTCTTGTCATGTACAGATAGAGTAGAAGTGAAAACATCTACAGCAGGGCAAGTGGCTCAGGAAGTAAGGTTGTTAAGGGTTATGTTAGGGGGGGTGATGTGTGTTGAAATTGGAACTGGTCTTTTTTGGTTACTCTTTTCTTTAGTGAAGCGGCACACGCCCAGGAAAAGAGATGGCCAAACACAACGATACTGAACGTTCACACATAGTTGACTGATTTTCAGATTGTTCCTATTTCTGATAATTTCACATGCAGTAGAAGCCGAAAGGAAACACCTACTCATTAAAGCTGCTTATTTTTGACAGTCTACCACATTTTAAAACAATAGAGAAGGGTGAAGAAATATCCCAGATAACACTCAGACTGCAGTTAACTGACAAAACCTAATATTGGTCATCTTTTTTCTTTCATTCAGAATAACACACACCCTGGGGGACTGGAAACTAAAATACATGGTCTGAGATTATTCCTTCATAAAGAATCTCTCCAGATCCTTCATATTCCAAGGTCTATGCTTGTAACTCATCCCACATGTTTTCTGTGGGAACCCTCCACCTCAGTCTCCCCTAATCCTCCATATCTACCCTGCGGCAAACACAGTATCGTTTTGGTTCCTTGGTACCACCATCTATAAAAACTTGGTCGGACCATCCCTCACAAAAAAGGCACAGCACTTTCTACGCCAGCTAGGGAGGTACAATGTATCCAAGGAGCTGCTGTGTCAGTTCTACAGACCAGTTCCTGAATACATCCTCTGCTTATCCCAGCCATTAAAACTATCACTCTGAACTGTGCAATATTTCAACCATGCAGTTTACACCAACCAGCTGTAAGGTTATATTTTGTAGGTCCCATCAAAATAGCTCTGACTTGTTGAGGTATGGGTTTCCACAAGACCTCTGAATGTCCGCTGTGGTATCTCACATCAAGACATCCGTTACAGATCCTAGAAGTTGCAAATGGGGCCCCCATGGATGTGAATAGTTTGTCCAGCAGTCCTACAGTTTGGATTGAGACCTGGGGGAATTTGGAGGCCAAGTCAACAACCTGAGCTCTTTGTCATGTTCTTTGTCAGCCTTCTCAGAAGAGTAGAGGCTGTTACTGCAGTAAGGAGAGAACAAACTCCCTGTCAGTACCATTGATTTCAGAAAAAGCATTGGATAAGCACATCTACAAACATTTGGACACATATTGTATGTATTCATTTATTTAATTTCAGAATCAGAATCAGAAAACCTTATTGATCCTGGAGGAAATTGCTTATGCAATGACTGCAAGACACAGAGACACAGATGAGAATATAAAAAAAGTCTAAATAAAACCTAAATTAAAAAATCTGTAGAAAAAAGAAACTCAATATGAAAATACGCTATGCTTTATATATATATATATAAATGTATATAGCATAGTTTCATTCACAGTAACAGCAACCATATTAAAAACATTTAGAAGTACAAAGATGCCCAATGAAAACACACAATACTACAGGTACCATATATAAGGGTCAAAGGTCTACTTACAAAGCAAAGAACAATATGCTCCATAAATGATACATACTTCCTTTAGGAAGAAGACAATGTATTAAATAAGTAATAAAGTCCAGCACTGTGAAGGATCAACCTACGTTTATTCACATATTTGTTTTTTCATTCACTCTGGAGGGGACATCCATTTGTGACTGCTGGTGGGATGCTCATAGAGGACTGTCAAGAAATGTGAAATATGAGAAATATCAATTTAGTTTTTAAAAAGTAAGAAAATAAGATCAGCTTCATTCAGATCACTGAATTAAAACAGCAACTCTGGATCAATATACTGTAATGTACTTAGATAAGTTTTTGGTCTTTTTTCTATATTAAACTGTCAATGCTCTTGTATACTTGGTGTGGCACATCAATCTCCGAGTTACTGTAAAAAAAAAACAAAAAAACACAGACATTGGTTAGCCTCGGAGCCACAGCAGTCGACACAAACAAATATATCCTGAAGAACAAAGGTGCAGGATATAAAGGTATAACTGACCTGAGATCAAACTTTTCAGCTGTACACAAAACAGAAGTGAATATAATTAATCACTTTTCTCTAATTCACTTTAATGCACTATTCCAAACATTCTAATATATTAACATTTTACTGCTTAAAATTAACTACATCTTTATATAAATAAACTTAGAAGTTACCACAGAAGATACAGATAACAGAAAAAATGAGTTGGCCGGCTCACCTTTCTGCTTGAGTTTCCTCATTATCCAGAGAGCCAGAGCAAGGCTGGAGAAAGCAGTAGCGCCTCCTGCTACGGTCAAGCCGGTCACCAAAGGGACACTCAAGAGGGGCTCAGGAAGAGCTGGACAAAAGTATGAAGAAGAAAATGAAGAAAACAGCTGTGGTGTGTAAATCTTTGACTCCTCCAACACTCAGCCCCAGTTTGTTTTGACTGTTTTACCTTGGCACTCAGCTGCCTCTCCAGTCCAGTTGCTGTTGAGGCTGCACGTCACCACCTCAACGCCAACGAGACGGTAACCATTTAGACAGCTGAAGGAACAGGAAGAGTTGATGGTGTTCTTCTCAGAACAGTTCACGAGGCCGTGGTCAGGTGGCTGGAGGTATGGGCATGTCAGAGCTGTGGCATTAGAGTAGGAAAAGCTTTAGTGAAATGCACACTCACAGATTTTCCTGAATTGGTTTATATGTGTAAATAGTAAATTACCAAGACAGTTCTGTTTTGCGGTTTATCTACTTTTAAATACAATAACTGCGTGAAGGCAATATATAATTTATGTGGAAATAATGTGGATATCAGAAATTCAAACCACTTTTCATAATTTCACAAATAGTAAGCATGAGTACACCTGCAGGTGGAGGGTCCATATTTCCAATGCCAAATTTACTAATTTTCTGTAATTTTATGTAATGGAAAAAAAGGCTTTTGTTTGCTCCTGTTGGATATTAGGTTTGAACGCCACTTAATAATTAATACTTGGTATACAAAATTAAGCTTAAGGGTTAAATTCTGCTTCTTACCTTCACAGTAAGGTATCTCCTGGCTCCACTGTGCAGACTCAGTGCAGGTCACTTCTGCTGCC
>JBBIGA010157838.1:0-10292 GCA_037576975.1 Alestes dentex | reverse complement strand
AGACAAATAAGAGACACAACATGTCGTGTGTAAATACCCATGTAAATAAGTTCTAAAGAAGCTTTTGATCATACCATTATTCGCCATGTAGAGATTCACTGAGCGTCAACAGTGAATAAAGTAAGGTAAAAAGTGTAAAGTGTAATGTGAGCACACCACAGAACACAGTGTGAACAGCACGAAATTGTTCTCTGCATTTAACCCATTCACCAAGTGAAGCAGTGGGCAGCCAGGAACACAGCGCCGGGGACAGTACTTTGCCCAATAAAACGGCTATATTTGTGCTGGAAACGTCTGGTTCCATTCAGTAAAGACATCCTAGAACTGAGTCTCCACAATGAACCGTTTCATACCGGACCCTGTCTGGACTGAGTTTGTTTACAACTGCAAACTGCAACTGCTAAAAACTGCACTGTTCTCCTCGGCTTTCTTTTAAATATTTGCACTTCTATTGCACTTTCAATTTTCTTTAATGTACTATTTTGTTTCTTCAACTATTTATGCCATTTTGTTTTATTTCGTATTCTATTTCTGTAAAGCATATTGAGAGACATTTTGTGTATGATAACTAAGACTGAATTTACGGGGAATTCTGAGAGTTTTTGCTTTCAAAAAGTCACCATCAGCTGGTGGTCTAGTGGTTAGGGAACTGGCCCTGCGATCAGTTGTGGGTTCAAATCCTAAGACTGCTAGTGGCACCACTGAGGTACCGTCCCCGGGCGCTGTGTTCCTGGCTGGCCGCCGCTTCACTTGGTGAATGGGTTAAATGCAGACAAGTAGTTCACGCTGTGTGTTGTGGTGTGTCCATGTATGACAGAAAGGTCTCTTCACTTCACTAGGGGGAATAGTTAGTGAAATGTCAGAATGTCAGAGTTCTGAAACTAATTATGAAGTTATCCTTCTCTACTCGCTGCCCCTGGCTGGTTAAAGTGTGGAGTGTGTGTTTTTAGTGTTTTTGAGCTTTATTCGCGCCTCGGTACCTTCGTGTCCACGTCCGCCAGGCAGTCCCTCCTAAATTGGTCGAACAGTCCGTGCGTCTTCAAGTGGTTCACGATCATAGAGACCAATTGGGGGTCTCCGGGGGGCAGTCCGGCCATGTCGGAGGCAGAGAGAATATTTTTTTTTAAGTGGTTTAAAATGCTTCTTCTCTTTTCATTCGTGGTCTCTATGGAACATCGGGCTTTTCATTTCTCTGCTCCGGAAATTCTCAACAGCAGGGAAAACACACGTTCTGAGGCGACGGCGCCTCCTGTCGGGCACCACTCAAACACGCAGCTGCTTCTTAAAACACACGCTGCTTCTTAAAAAGCATCGTGACGCTTGATCATTCACCAACAGGGACTTTAATGACACTAGGGAATTTGTGCCCATCCATTCTCAAGCGCATTTATCAGGCAGAATGATGTAGAATGAGAAGGCCTGGCTCGCAATCTCCGTTCCAGTTCACCCTAAAGGTGTTGGATGGGTTTGAGGTCAGGGCTCTGTGTGGGCCAGTCAAGTTCTTCCACACCCAGCACATCCAACCATGTCTTCATGATCCTTGCTTTGCGCACTGGGGCACGATCATGCTGGAATAGAAAAGGGCCTTCCCCGCTGGAAGCATGGGGTTGTCCAAAATGTCTTGGTATGCTGAATAATTAACACTGCCCTTCAGTGGAAGTAAGGGTAATTTTCAGATAATTAAACAATCAACTTTTCTATACTTAAAAAGGCTAACGATCGAGATAACAATTAGCAGCATGGGCGCCGGAACCTTTATAGCTGGGGGGTTGACAGAAGTGGTATGCAAATGCGTGGCAGTTTTCAGTCTTCACAGCGCAAATGCGTATATAATTTCCGCCCCTCGACTTCACGGCCTACCCCGGTACGAGATAATTGACACGTAGTAAGTAGCAGTGGAATAATAATATGACAATACGCTAGTTCGAGATACTAACACTGTGAAAATCGAAAACCAATCAGAGAGCAGCAAGAACAAACTGGGCCAGTCAGAGACTCAGGAGCTAACTGAGTTAAACAGAGAGCAGCATGATTTGGCTGAGCCAATCACCGAGCAGTAAGACCAGACTAGGCCAATCAGAGACTCGTGAGCTGACTGAGCCAATCCGAGAGCAGCATGAGCTGATTACGCCAATCAGAAAGCAACAAGAACCGTCTCGACCAGCCAATCAGAGAGCAGCATAAACCAACTGAGCCAACCAGAGAGCCAAGGCATCTAGAGTTGGTTTTTAAATAGTTGGCGGTTGATAGAGGCAGGAGTAGGAGTAAGTACGAAGCTGAAACGCAGCTGAAGAGGCCTAATATTTTTTTATGCTTATTTTTTGTTTTTCCTCTCACCGTACACATGCAGGTAACTCCATTTTCACGGAGGCCTTAGCCTGAGCTGAATATTTCTGTTGAAGTGGGGTAGAGGTTGATGTGAGTAACGGGAGCTAAAGAAGCTAAAAGCACCGTATCGAACGTTCGTTTTGTGAAGTTCGCAATTCCGAACTCCGTGTAAACGTTTATTTGCCCCAGTACCATCCAAAACCATGTGTGTAGCTTTTGTTAACCCCAAAGGCTGCATACGTGTTCGTCAATCCTGCATGTAGCATTTTTAAGCCATAATGTGTTGCTAACGGCTAACTCTACGCCTTCTGTTTACATTCAGAACAAAGAGAATCACGACCCGAAAGGCCTCACGCAGGTAATGGATAAAGCTCTTTAACTTGCTCTTCAAACAGTTAGAAGTCTAAATGTAGATTAAACTAACAAGTCATACTGAAGACATCCATATCGAAATAAGCCTTAACCCTCCTTTTATGTTTATCAATTTGACACCACCCAAGGGTTAATGTATCATAAATAATCGACGTTATTTATTTTGCTTCATATTATATTGCTTTTGTTAATATAATAAAATTAGCATGGTCTTTTCAATGGTTCTTTGGTGACTGTTTAAGCCGTACAAAACATGAGGAATAACATTTTGCACATATTTGGTTGTTTTGGATGATGCACTGTAATATGCAATTATATCTCTTTATTCTGACTGCAGTAGTTTAGCCCAGCCCAGGGGTCTCAAACCTGTCCAGAAAGGGCTGCTATGGGTGCAGGTTTTCGTTCCAACCAAGCATGAGGCACACCTGATTCCACCTCTGTAATCAGTTGTCTTGGTTTTCAGTTACTCAGGTGTGGCGGCTTCTTGGCTGGAATGAAAACCTGCACCCACAGTGGCCCCTTCTGGACAGGTTTGAGACCCCTGGCCCAGCCCGTTAATGAACCAGTTTGCCAACCCCTTTAAAGGTTAAAGATATTCAGACTTTTGCTGGACAACATGAAGACCTCGATTCGTCAGGGCACCCAGAAACTCACCTGAAGCTGCGATTTGGCAGAAACCTACATTGGTTAGAGGCTCATCTGTATATTGCAGGCTTTTGCCAGTATTACAGAAACAGATCACCATGGTAATTAGTAGATATGATATTGTGATATTGTGGAGATCACCATGGTAATTAGTAGATATGATATTGTGGAGCACTAAAACTGAGCCACGGTTCTTCCGTGTTTAACTCATGCTGGCTTTAGTATCTGAGTATTGCAGCACTGTCATTAGACACTGCAGACCTTTTTTTTTTTTTTTTTTTCTTTCTTCAGTTGAAAGGACCATGACCTTATTGACCTTGTCTTTCACAGACTGCAGTAGTTGGACCCCTCAGAGACAAAACTAGCTCTGGAACAGAAACAGAACAAATGGGTAACTCTACACCAATTTACTTTCTTCATTTCATTTTCTTGTAATGCAGTTAGAGATTGCATTTCAATTTAATTGTATATTAATCAGTTTTCATCTCAGGCTGATATCTGCTGAGAATCCTGGCTCAGAAACTTTAATCCTGTCTTCTCTGTGTGATACTGTTAGCTGTTTTTTATGTTGGGTGTTAATGTCTGAGGAGTTTGAGCATGAGCACCTACCTTTAGGTGCTTAATTCTAAATGAAGCTCTTCAGAAACTGCTCTTTTTAAAAGCGATGTTATCACTCTCTCTGGTGTCTAAACCCCCCCCCCTTTCCTATTTCTCCTTAGGTCCGGGGAGAGTCCCAGTGAAGTCTAGCTCACCAAAGTAAGTTATCGATCCAGCTGAAGACATGCAAGATTCACTTCCAGCAGCTCAACCTGTACAGACAGAATCAAAAAGTGTATAAACATGTCCTGGTACCTCTGCATGAAAACTTTATCTTTTCTTGGGTGTAGGAAGTTCTCTATCAAGGACTTTGATATTGGGAGGCCACTGGGGAAAGGCAAGTTTGGAAATGTTTACTTGGCACGGGAGAAAAAGCTGAAGGTGATTGTGGCTCTGAAAGTACTCTTCAAATCCCAGATGGAGAAGGAGGGTGTGGAGCACCAGCTAAGGAGGGAAATAGAAATTCACTCTCACCTCAGGTATGTGTTGTTTGGGTGGGTGTAGGTCTGTGTTGCCCAACCACAGTCCAGAGGGACACACTGCCCTGCACACGAATGTTTTCACTGCTGCTGAAGCGCCTGATTCAGCTAATTTAAAGTGATGGTTTATCATTTGTCACACATCACAGCACAGTGTGTGAAGAGCACAAAATTATAATGAACTTGCGTGGTTTAGTTCCTGGACATTCACATTAAACCTGAGCACCATAATATAGATTGATCTACAGTAAACCCCCGACAATCGTGGGGGTTACATTCCAAGAGCACATGCGTATAGTGAAAAAATGCAAATTTGTGATGTGGTAAATAAAAATGCTTAAAATTAATAGTGTAAACCCTAAATATGCCCACAAAGCACTCCAAATTTCATTTTAAACTAAGCTTAATACATTACTTTTAAAGAAAATATAAAGGTGAACCCATATCCGTATTAAACAGTGTAAACTGAACTGTCTCCCGCAGTGCTAGAATGTACCGAGGTTGCCCCAATACACACTGTACTGTAATTCATGCATGCGTGTTTTCTTTGGTATATGCAGTGTAAATACAGAAATGAATTTAATTTACAGTAATAAAAATACAGGACTTTAAGAAGAACAAAATGAAAGAACTCAAGATGCTCCACATGGGAAGTTCAGGACTGCAGCTGCCAGATTTGCACCACAGGGCAGCAGCCAATCAGCAGCAAGGCGAAATAATGTTCTCAGACTGACTACTTTCAAACTTCCTGTCTCAGAGTTGTTTGGGCACGGTGCTGAGCAGCCGAGACTCATTCCATTCGGGTGTCTGATTGCCTTGCTAACCGCTCCACCCAAACATAAACAACCAGGATGAGGGGGCATGGTGGATGAGGCCCAGACATCACAAAAGGCAAAAAAATGAGGAGGATATCCGCGGTTTCCGCAAATGTGCGGGGTTTTCCGCGAACAATTATTAGTTTGGTTCTTAGAATAAGCAAGGGGTACTTTCCAACAGCACCCGCGTATAGTGAAAAAATGCGTTGTGATGTGGGGGGGGGAAGTCTAAAAATGCCTATTTTTATAGTGTAAACCGTAAATATGCTCCCAAAACACTTTAATTTCATTTTAAACTTATTACCCTTAAAGAAAACGTAAAGGTAAACCCATATTTGTACTGTACAGTTTACACTGAACTTCTGCAGTGCTAGAATGTAAAATACAGAAGTTACCCTTATATAGACAGTACTGTAATTCATGCATGTGGTATAAGCAGGATAAATACAGTAAAATTAATTCATTTACAGGGGGAAAAAAGGGCTTTAATAAGAACAAAATGAAAAATATGAACACTCAAGAAATTCTGGGCAACAGCAAGTCAACAGCAAAGAGAAATAAATAACGTTCTTGGGCTGGCTACTTTCAAACCTCCCACCTCTGAATACAGCGGTATTTCGCCATCCCAAGACGTACTTTCTTTGTGAAATGTTTTTCTTAATTAGCACTAAAATGCTTGAAAAATTATGTATTGCCACGAAAAAAGCTGTGACATCCGGGCCTGGTCTGCCACTCATCCTCATGCAGGGTTGGTTGTTTGAGCGCATGAGGATGAGGGGTTGTGGCGGAATAGGCCTGGACGTCACAAAAAATGCTGAGGATATCTGCAGTTTCTGCGATAGTGCGGGGATTTCAGCGAACAATCATTCGTTCGGTTCTTAGAAAAAGTGTGTTGGACTGAAACCGTGACCTGCTGATCTGCATTAAAGTGGGGGGTTTACTGTATTAGATTATTAAGAGTATATCCTTATAGTACCTTAATTTCAGTACTGATTCCAGAACTTTTTTCAATGCCTTCTCCATACAGATGTGTGGAGGATGCTAAAGGTTTGTACATTTTGCTGGCTGAAAAATTATTAATCAAGCAGCTCAGATTTTAATAGTAGGCTTAGCCAATCAGCAGTTTAAATTTTAGAATAAGAATGCTTATTGGCTCATGCATACTAAGCCTGCTATTTGGTACAAAACAGCAGTAGTTTTTCGGTCTCTAGTAATTTAGGCAATTGGATCAGCACCGTGAATGTATTGAATTGTGAAACCCAGTCCCTTGCTGAAACCCAGAACTTCATGCCAACTTCAGATATGGAACTTTGTAGGACTAAGGTGGATTAACTCTGGTCTATGTGTAGGCATCCCAACATCCTTCGCTTCTACAACTATTTCCATGACACTACACGTGTCTTTCTGATTCTGGAGTATGCACCACGTGGAGAGATGTACAAAGAGCTGCAGCGCTGTGGACGCTTCAGTGACCAGCGGACAGCCACGGTCAGTCTTGCACCCTCAGTTTTTGCCCCAGCACTTTAATTTTAGATTAGGGCAAGTCTCCTGTCTGCTGCTGGTGGATAGTTTACTATAGATTGAAATGTGTGTGCCTGTGCAGTTCATGGAGGAGATCTCGGATGCACTGCAGTACTGCCATGAGAACAAGGTGATCCATCGGGACATTAAGCCTGAGAATCTGCTGCTCGGTTACAGAGGAGAGCTTAAAATCGCAGACTTTGGCTGGTCTGTGCACGCACCCTCACTCAGGTATGTCTTATAACTTATTTTGTTTGTCCACCTTGAGAAGACTCAGAGGAATTCGGTAGTTCGGAGATATTTTGGCTGTTTAACACGAAGCAGAGTAGCGCACACTGCAAACTGTGTCTAAAGCATGTTCCTACAAAGACCAGTAATTCTACAGATCTTTACCGTCTGAAGCAGTGCCATCCCTTAGAGCACGCACAATGCAAAACTTTACAGTCTTTCATGAGAGAAACTTCCCAAGAGTGAGCTGCCTGGCAAAGCCATATTTGTGCATCCCTGTAACCAGCACCCCTTCTGAGCACGGGGGGTTATATTGTGACCTGCCACAGGGCAGCTTTAAAACCTGAGGCTGTAGACAGACGTGTCTTTCTTGCCCACAACCTGAAGTAGGATAATGTGTGGTCCAAAACATACAGTACTGAGAGGCCTTTCTTTCTCTATTTACTTTTATTGCATTTATTTACTTTTTTTTTTTTTTTTTTTTTTACATCGTTTCAGATTTAGAAGTTTATTTATTTGCAGTTGTATATTTAGTGTGTTCTTGCAAACCTGAAAGCTTTTGACTGGCCAAAACTGAGACTTTATTTTGTATAATTATATTTACTTGAAATCGATAAAAGAATTTCTGGTCAGAAGGATTGTAGTTTATTATGTATTTTATTTTTTATTTATTGCAGTTCAACTTCTGACAAAATAAATATTTAAACCAAAAGTTGTTTTATGTCTCAGTAGGAATAAAAAGGTGGTTTGACAAAGATTTGATTTCTGTTGTGATATACTGTATATTGATATTGACTGATATGAAAAAAAAACATATCGAAATAAGATTTTCCCATATCGCCCAGTCCTAGTTGTCACTGTACATTATATTAGTAATTGAACAATATTTTATGTGACATTTGTATATTTATAGTTTTAACAAAAGACCCAACACTTTATTGGCAAAAGAGTGTGTGTACTCAAATTTTGTTTATCAGACATTCTTACTGTAAGAGTTTAAAATATATGTAGTAATTTTGCAAACTGCTAAATATTGCAGATTCACGGAGAGGGCAAATGAACTCATTTTCTTATTTATTAATTTTATTGATACCCCTTCTCCTGTGCTGCTGTTCATGGTGACTGCACAGCAGCATGGCTTTAAAACGGAAAGTCACTTTTGTATTGATGTATTTCTAGGCGTCGCACCATGTGTGGCACCCTGGACTACCTTCCTCCAGAGATGATTGAAGGCCACTCTCACAATGAAAAAGTGGATCTGTGGTGCATTGGCGTGCTCTGCTACGAGTGTCTGGTGGGGAACCCTCCATTCGAGACATCCAGCCACTCTGAAACATACAAGCGCATTACCAAGGTGTGTGAAAAGGATGTTTCCCCAAAGGTCTTTGTTCCAGTAACTTAATATTGTAGTATTACAGTGGAACATTCAGCAGTAATATTTAATATTGAAGTTGGAGTGTGTTGGTTGTTCTTGGTTATTCGTTACAGCCACTAAGCTGAAAAATTGCATTTACACCTATTAAACTTTAAAATTGAACCACTTTACACAAGATGACCATCTAATGCTAGGCTTCTGCTGCCGTGAAATACTTTGCCTTCAATGCAAATTTTGCACTAATTAAACCTGAAAATTCGCTGCAGTGGAAGTGCACTGTAAGGCTATTTCACATTTTCTTGTGGTGATGGATCTGATATTTTCAGAGCTGTGTGGACACATCACATCTTTTCAAATCAGAGCTAAGCTTAGATTCTTTTGTGGTTGCAGATCAGATATGCATGTTTTTGGCATACAGCGTTAATTTGAATAATCAGATAGCCTGTCCAGTATGAATACATGCAGAGGGACTATCAACTAATCCTTAAGTCGGGTTTAAATAAAGTGGCTAACTTGTGAAATTTCCATCAGTGTTAGGAAACCTTTCTTTCAAGTTTTGTTTTGCATGTTGTGTGTGTAACAGGTGGATCTGCAGTTTCCTAAAGTGGTCTCGGATGGTGCTCGGGACTTGATCTCCAAGCTTTTGAGACACAGCCCCTCCATGCGGCTGCCCCTGAAGAGCGTCATGGAACATCCCTGGGTGAAGGCCAACTCCCGCAGAGTCCTGCCCCCCGTCAGCACAAAATAACCTATACCTGCACGCTGAGGTTCTTCAAAACCCTCACCTCACCGTCTGGCTGTCCTACTACACACCATGAGTGCAACCTAACTCGCCCTATTAGCTGTGTCATTTCTGTGTTTTTGTTTGTTTTTTGTTTTGTTTTTAAATGTGCTTTTTGGGTGGGGGGGGTGATGAGTTCATAAAAGTGAGAAAGTGGTTTGTATGTGTGATGCATTTATGGGGTTTTATCTGTTCAAATACTTTTTTTTTTTTTTTTTTTTATCTGTAATAAAACGAATTGTACAGTTTGAAAAGGGTTCAGCACCATCTTTTTTTGTTATGCCTTTTGTACCCCTGAACAAAGGATGTGGAAAGGCAAAAATAACTTGAGTAATACTCTGAAGACCTATTTGTTTATTTAATTCTCTCGAGTCATAGACTAAGGATATCCGGTCATTTTTCTAACTAAAACATCGTTTTGACTCTGATAATAAATAAAACGGAAATACTGTAAGTTTTGGGGTTTTTCTTTTCCTGTGCAGCCCGCGGCCCGGTACCGTTCCGCGGACCGGGGGTTGGGGGCACTGTGTTAGAGAAGTCGAAAGATTACATCAGTAAGACAGCAGAGACACGATGTGGACAAAAGCATAGGCACGCATGGCCATTACGACAATAAGGACTTTTATGAGACGAATACGGAGTTGTATAACAACTTCGATTCTTTGAAGGCCTTCCACAACATTTTGGAATGTTTCCGTGGGAATTCGTGCCCATTCATCATGTGGAGTATTTATTAGGCCAGACACTGATGTTGGACGGGAAGGCCTGTCTTAAAAGCTCTGTTCGAGGTCATCCCAAATGTGTTGGATTGGGTTGAGGTGCGGGCCAGTCAGGCTGTTCCACGCTCATCCAACCATGTCTTGATGGACTTTATGGACCGAAACTCTGTCCACAACGTTGGAGGTGTGGTGTTGTCCAAAATATCAATCCCCCTGAATTAATAAAGATGTGGCCCAATAAGTTTGTCCGTATAATGTATGTGTAAGGGATTGCAGGACTCAATTTAAAGGCAATTAGAATGATTTATAATATATTTGTAGCTGTTATAAGCCAACTTCTATGTCCCCACCGTCAGGGTAGCGTGGCCGAGCGGTCTAAGGCGCTGGATTAAGGCTCCAGTCTCTTCGGGGGCGTGGGTTCGAATCCCACCG
>JBBIGA010157811.1:0-17810 GCA_037576975.1 Alestes dentex | reverse complement strand
GAATTTTCAGAGGACAGAATTGTTGCTCTGGAACCTTTCAGCTTTGTCTTTACTGAGATGAAGGACATGAACTTGTTCCTTGAACATGTAGTTGATGTCATGAATCTGAAAGTATTCTGTCGAACTGAAACAGAAGAAAATACATAATGTGCTTCTTTGCAGAAATAAAAAGAAAATACATAATTTGCCTCTTTTCATTCTTTCTGTTCTGTTTTTATTTGTTATGGAACTGTTTTAAGCTTTTACTCATTTTTATATTAAACTATTTTATAAAACTATTGCTAGTTTATCCAATAATTAAATTGTTAATAGTTGTAAATAGTCTGTCTCCTTGTAGCATGCTTACAATAAAAAACAAATTAAAATTTGCATCTGCTTAATTTTTTGTTAATGTTATATAGTTGTAGCCTACTTGAATGATAAAGTACAACATTATAATCCTATGATAAACAAGCAGCAAAAAATAACTGGGGGCAAAGTTTCTCTCTGGTTATACTACTAAAGTACTTTAAACCAATTAACAGCATCATTACTGCATCTTTATTGGCAACGGGTACTTTAAACCATTTAACAGCTTCAATACAGCGTCTTTGGCAACGCGAACGAACGACTGGAAACTTATTTCCGGTTTATTTGTGTCGATTGCAAGTGTAGCAGGCACCATAGTGTGCAGGTGTCGATTGCAAGTGACGTCACTTGCAGAGGAAGTTTGGATGACTGAGCGTGCAGGTCTGAGGTGCAGGTCTCGTGCAGGTCTGAGGTGCAGGTCTGGTGCAGGTCTGCAGCCAGACCCTATTGGCGTTTACCCGGCTGCTGTAGGCAATGGTCCACCTGACCTACTTTCGAGGTCGCTATATACGGTCCCTGCCACTTTGCTAAGAACTTAGTTACTAACAAAAGCACTTTGTCCCTTGGCCGAAACTCACAAGGCTGAGCGGGCTGGTTATAAGTCCGTTCATAGGCCCTTTGAGCCTCCACCATATGCGCTCGCACGATCGGGCCGACTTTTCCAGGCGTGCTTGAAGCTCCTGCACAAACTCAATTACGGAGCGATAGGGGGAGGGCTTGGTTTCCCAGGTTTCTTTGGCCACATTTCTTCGGCCCAATAGTAGCTCAAAAGGGGTAAACCCCGTGGAGGCTTGGGGGGGGGGCTTCTCTAACCACAAACAGAACATATGGGAGGAGGAGATCCCAATTTCTCCCCTCCTCATCAATCAGTTATTTTAACAAGCGTTTCAATGTTTGGTTACAGCACTCCACCAAGCCATCCGTTTAAGGGTGATATACGGAGGCACGCAGGTGTGTGACCAGTAGCATCCGACATAAATCGGCCATAAGTTTAGAGATGAAGGGGGTTCCCTGATCTGAGATGAGCTTTCCCTGATCTTTAGGGATTCCTAATCTGCTAAATAGCAGTAATAGCTCATTCGCTATATTTTTTGATGTCACCTTGCGGAGGGGGGCCACCTCAGGATAGCGTGTGGCGTACTCTACAATAACTAATATATATTCATGGCCCCGGGCGGACTTTGGCAATGGTCATACCAGATCCATTCCTATCCTCTCGAAGGGCACCTTTATGATAGGGAGGGGGACAAGCAGGGCGGGAGCCTGCCTCATGGGCGAGGAGTGCTGGCACTGTGGGCAGCAGTGGCAAAAGCACTACACATCGGCCCGCATCCCTAACCAGTGAAACCGGTCCCTCAGCTTTTCAAGCGTGTTACGAGCCCCGAGGTGCCCACCGAGAGGATGACTGTGGGCCAAGTGCAGTACTGTGTCGACCTTGGAGTGAGGGAGGACCAGGAGGTCGACCAGCTTGCCGTGCCTGTCACATTAATAATACAGCAAACCCTTTTTCACCAAAAAATATTCTGCTGGGAGTCTGCATGTCAGCACCTGGTCCACACCCTCCACGACTTGCACCTGCTCCCAACAATGCCGTACCCCTCGTCTTGCTTTTGTTCTCGTCTGAATTCACCATCCTTGGCCATCTGCTGGAAAAGAGCAGACGAGAGGTTAAGAGGAATTTGGTTAAGAGGAATCACCCTCGGTCTCTGCATCGGCAGCTTCCTCCTCTGTCTGAGCTAGAAATGTGGTGGGGGCGGCTATTCTATCTACTGGCCTGCGTTCACCACGTCCAGTCTCCAGCACGGCTACAGCCCGCTCGAGCGCGGACACCATGTCCCGCTGGGTTTTTGTGTCAACCATGCTGACACTTGCTCAGTAATTTCCTCAGCAGACAGACAGTCTGGCTGCATCCATCTCCTCCCTATCCAAGTCCATTTGCTCCCTCGGCTCTTTTCAGGGGTCCATTTACTAAATTTAGCCGCTGCCCTCTCTGGGGAATACCCACATCGGATGAGAACCTCACTCGCCAGTGAGAAAGGGGGCAAGGATGTTAGCCCAATTCTCATAGGGCCATTGCTCCCTCAGTGCGTTTCTCTCAAAGGTCCCTAAGTATGCATACACGTCATCGGTGGGGGTAAGTTTCAACAGGTATCGTTGAGCCGCGGTGTAAGGCCATGGCCATGGCAAGGTCCCTCTTGCCGCAGGGCTCTTGAGTATTTGCATGGAGCCCCCTGGACAGTTCCTCGCTGAGGTGGGTCTGTTACACCATCGCTTCCAGATGTTCCAGGAGCACCGCATAGGAAGGGATGCCAGCATCTTCTGCCCGCATTCTCCACAACGGTAGCGCCACCTAGGGCTGCTGACGAAGGCACAAAGACCAATTGCAGTTGACACCCCTCCTGTACAGAGGTGGCATAGATTTATTTAACACAAGTGCAACAAGACAGTGAAGGGGACGATCCCAGGGGTGTGCAGGATCGGGGTGCAGGGGAAGTTAGGGTTGGTAGATGAGGAAGGTTCAAGAGGCTACCAGCGTCCTCGTTGGGTGCGAGGAGAGTCCTCTGGGCTTGAACCTGAAGTCAGGGAAAGAGCAGAACACAGTTATTTAAAGACAACAACTTGTGGATTCCATCTCTCTCCGTTCCTGTCCTGGCGGGCCCTTATGTAGGGCGCCCAATCCTCATTCATGGTAGTCACTGAGTGACTACCGGCGTGTCCCATTTGTGCGCTCCTGCCTCCTCCATGTGCTTTTCCGTCATCCAAAACACTAGTGCTGAAGGGGCGTGCCGCCTCCGGTGTTTTGACAGGAGTGACTTTTAGCTGTTTCAGCACCTTGGTCAGCGCAGCCGGAGGACCACTTGCACATTTCGGCCACCTGGCCTTCAGTCCAGTGCCACAAACTGTAGGTGTGACACAAACTATTGCTCCCTGAAAGATCTTGTAAAAGACAAGGGCAAAATTCTCTTGTTTTAAACTTTAATGATAAAAGACCACTGTACATTACTTATAACTCTTGATTAAAATTTTTAAATGTTAATGAAGGAAAGATATTTATCAAACTCGTGGAAATTTATTATGCAAAACTCACTTAAAAAGAAACAAGTTATAATAGGTCTATGGGCTTTACAAAACATGTTCGTGAAGTTCTTTGCACAAAATCACTCTCACATAAAGAGATATCACCAGCTTTATTCTTCACAGTTTCGGTCCCTTTCAAAACGAGTCATTTCAGGCTCTGTCCCTTTTATGCAAATAAGCTGTGGCTGGCCATGCCCCACCCATCCCATGCTTAAGCTGTGCCTTTAACTTCTGGATTTTACATTAGAATCCATGTCCCTAACACCAGTGAGTGTTTCTTTCTTTCTTTCTTTCCTTCCATCCCTTCAATCTGTGACAGTGGTCCTAGCCTGTATGGTGACCAGGCTGAAGGAAGGAAAGGACAGAAGTATTGGGACTTAACACACGTGGAAAAGGCAGAAAATAGGCGGTATCCAGCCCTACATGTTCGACCCCGAGTCGGACCCAGAGCAAGACGAACACAACGCTTCATGCGTGCCTGTAGACATTGCGCTCGGTTTATCCGTGCTCGTAAAACTAACAGACATAATGGCGGATCTGGTGTTGGGGCGCAGCGGAGCGCGCTTTACCGCATACATATACAGGAACAAAACACGCATTCACGCAGTGTATTTTCACGCCAATTTCTTTGCCTTAACCAACAGCGGAGGTTGTTTTATTGTGTTTTAGCGGTCAGGCACGGCCGAATTCAGCTACATAAAGCTGCAAAGACCTAAGATTGCAGCTGAAAGGGGCGACAAGCAACAGGCTAGTGGGCGGGGTTTCACCAGATGAGGGGCGGTTCTATGCAAATTGGCCCCAACTGACGTCAGTTGGGGGCCAATTTTGAAACGACTCATTTTGAAAGGGACTGAGAATGTGAAGAATAAAGCTGGTGATATCTTTATGTGAGAGTGATTTTGTGCAGAGAACTTCATGAACATGTTTTGTATAGCCCATAGACCTATTATAACTAAAGTAAGTTTTGCATAATAGGTCCCGTTTAACTCAACCACGTGATCTGCTGGTTAATGTGCCGTGCTGACTCAAGGGTTGTGGGTTCAAAATCAGCACTGGGTAGCTGGTGCTTAGGGAGTTGCCCATGTTGAGGGTTTGAATATATGGCTAATTTGTTACTAGAAACAAGTAGGGCAGCTAGCAGGAAAGAGCATGCTTGTTTAGATCATTTATTTTTAGCATGTTTTGATTTTTTTATCTAAATCGAATGCCTTGCGCTCAGTACACCATTGTATACATGTAAATTAAATGAAATTTTAGTCTAGTTGTGTAAAAAGTTAGCAAGCTGAGCTTACCTGAGACTCTGTATTGTTCTCTTAAATAATTATTAAGATGCTGGTGGACTAACCTTTTAGGATTGGAAATCACTGACAGAAGGGCATTTTGTACCACAATGATTTTAATAGCAATTAAACAGATTTAAATAAAGTAGAAAGAATGACAAATATATACAGAAAACCTATACTGACCCCAATTATGGCTTGCCCAAAGTGATGAATTAACCACTGTACAGTAGTTCTAAAGATTTCTAGGAATTTGTTTGTATTTTTTCATTTGATTCTTCTTTATGGTCAAAGGTCAAAAGACATTTTCACAATTGCTTAATTTCTGGCATCCACTTCTTAGTGTGATAACAGATTTATTCTTGAAGAACCTGGCTGAAAGATTTTACCTGATAAAACCATCTTAAAGGCCTTTCTAAACCATTTATAGAAGAAAGCATACACCAAAGGGTTGCATGTTGAATTCAGAAAGCCAATCCAAACAAATGTACCAAAAAATACTGGAGGAATCGAGTGACCGATGAAAGGACTGATGACATTACAGATAAAAAATGGCGTCCAAAGTGACAGGAACACCCCCAAAATCACAGCCAGGGTTATGGTGGCTTTTCTCTCCTCTTTGCTTAACACTGACTGTGTGCTGCTTTTACACTTTGAGTCCTGAATAGATTTCGCTTGCTTTTGTGCAACACGGAATATTTTCATGTATATGAAGATCATCATGAGGCCTGGAAGATAGAAGGAGAGAACAGAGGAAGCAGTGCTGGAGGCCGCACTCTGAAACAACACACAGCCTCCTTCACACACAATGTTTTCATAGTAAAAATCTTCAGTGCCCAGAATGTTGAGCTCCAAAAATATAATGCCAAACCCAGCTACTATAGAAACACTCCAGCAGAAAGAAATCATGATCATTGTGACAGAGTGGGTGATTTTAGTGTGATACAGCAGGGGGTGACACACAGCAAAGTATCTGTCAATGGATATTAAACACAAATTTATAATGGATGCAGTGCACAACACAATGCCAATGCTGTTGTGAATTTTACAAAATAAATTTCCCAAATACCAACAATTCTCCACAGAGCGTATCATACTAGGAGGCATCAGAATGCCACCCAGCAGAAGATCAGTCACAGCCAGGGAGAGAGTGAGGAAGTTAGTCGGTGTATGCAGCTGCTTGAAGTGAGCAATAGTCAGAATAACAAAGAGGTTGCCAAATACTGTTAAAATCACTACAGTACATAATAGCAAGTAAAAAGACACCCTCAAAGGCAGCGGATAGACAAACTTTGGACAAGATCTGTTCACAAATTCATAGCAAAGAGGAGTGATGTCTGCTGTCTGAGCGTGGCTTGAGTTCATTCTGAAATCCAGCAGTTGAGATTTTCTCTTCCTAAAATAAAATGATATTAAAAAGGAATGAATACAGATTCCACATCAAAAAACGAACTGCATCTACCCTGTGGGACAGACAGAAATGACAGACTGCATAAAATCAACATACAGAAATCACACAATTTAGTACAGAGATGGTACATGTTGTGTCATCAAGGCTGCTTTGACTTTTACAGAATAAACTCCCCAAATACCAGCATGTCTATTCAGAGTGTAGCAAAGCAGAAATGATAATGATGCCATGTCCTCTGTCAGATCTTACCTCTGCTTGCGTAGCAAACAAAGACACACAGTGGTCTATATTTATAAAACACTGCCCCTTCAGTCACATGGCCACAGTTATCCCATGATAGCACTCTTGACTGCCAAATATTACAGATATCACTCAGTATTTTTTTATATTTAAAATCCGAAATGTTAAAATGTCAAGATTGTACGTAACTATCCTGTGTGTGTTTATGAAAGATTCCACTTACTTAGAAGTACCTAAATCAATTTTGAAAATGTATCACAAAGTATCTCAACCCACCCAAACCATAGCAAGTTTTTAGTTAAGGTGGAGCACATTTCTGCATGTGGTTTAGCACACAGTATGACCTGATGTGAGCTTTAAACTTCACTGTGTAGCCAAACACTGTGGGCAGCCTATAAACATGGTGGGGTCTGTTTTCAGGCCCAAGGATCTAAAGTATTTATTTATATTCAGTTTTTGTGACATTGACTGTCATAAATTTGGGAAAATCAAATCCATGAGCAGTGGCTTTCCATTCAGGGTTCATTTAGTTTAGTTTAGGGTCAAGACAAAATCTTTATTCATTCAGAAATGCTGGTCTTGGGTAGAGTGTCCAGTGCACATGTTGTATATGTATAGCTTTAGCGAAAACCTAATGATTCCTATGTAAAAACATGTTTTTAACTTTTTATTTTGTAGAATGTTACGACTATGTGAACTCTGCAAGTACTGCAAGACTAATCTTATTAAGTTTTTTTTTTTTGGAAACTGTCATGGACTCTCCACATTCCTAGTCATAAGGACACAGCAATGCCTTCATTTTCTGTGACAGATGTGGAGAATAAACCTCCCCCCCTCCTCTTCTCACAAATTTTCTCAGGAGCACTATAGATAGCATCCTGACCAGGAGCTTCTCAGACTGGCACGGTAGCTTCACCACCTCAGCCTAGATGTCCCTCCAGTACGGCATGGGGATGGTGAAAATCCTCAGAACCTCCCTTCCATTTATAAGACCTGTCATGCTGCCCTAGCAGAGCCATCAAGATCAAAACACCCCACCCACCCTGCCCATAGACTGTTCAACTTTCTGTCCTCTGGCAAATGCCCTTGCAGTATGTGGGGCAAGACTACCAGACTTATCAACAGCAAATTCTCATTAGTCATCAAACAATTCAATTCCTTCTACCGAGGAATGGTGCTAAATGTTTCTCATCACTCATCATGTCTTTCACACTTCTGGGGTGCAGGGAGGAAGGTAACAAAGTTTACTGTGTGGTCATTTATTTCTTGACAGGCAATACAGGGACAAGTCCTCCATCCCATGACTGACCCATGACTGCACTGCCAAGTAGTACCAGAACACACCATCAGGTTGGCTGATGACACAGCTGTGGTGGGGCCACAATGACGAATCAGCATATAGAGATGTGGTTCAGTAGCTGGCTGTCTGGTACAGTGAAAACAGTCTGAATGTGGACAAAACTGCAGAGGCACATTGACCAAGTACATGGATGACCTCACAGTCACCACATCCTGTGTACTAGGCATCAGATGGATACTACAAGGGCTAGAGAGGCTCATCAAGTGGGCAAGGATGAGCTTCAAGTTTGCCACGTCCGGGTCACTTGTTCTGAAGAAAGGCAAAGTTTCTAAGTTTCACGTTGTTCTGGATGGCACCATGATTACATTTAACAATGAGAATCCAGTCAAAAGTTTGATGAAACCTTTTGACCACAGCCTGTGATGTGGCATCCATCCAGACATTGGTCAAGGAGTTGGAGAACTGGCTCAGTGGAGTGGATTAGTCAGGATTGCTTGGGAGATTCAGGTGCTGGATTTACCAACATGCCACCCTGCCTGGGATCATTTGGCCATTGCTGGTTTATAATCTACTGTCATATCAGTAGAAATGAAGGAGAGTAGGATCAGTGAATACCATTGCAGGTGGCTTGGTTTACTGGTGCACACAGCTCTATACAGAAATAGCACACTGCAGCTTCCTTTAACAACTTCATAGAAGAGTTCAAAGTCTCCCGTACTAAAGAAGCCTCATAATATAGAGATTCTAAAGTTGTTGTCGGGAATGTCAGGAATGAGGCAGCAGGGGGCTTGGATGAGATGGGAAGATTTGATAGATGAGATGGGGGCTTGGATGAGATGGGCTCACGTGGAATGACAACTGGCAAGCAGAGCCCCAGTGCATAAAAGTCCTAAACCAAACCATTTATGATAGCTTACTTTGTCTGGCAAACCACAACTTACAAGACAAGTCTGACACACCTTCCTGTCCTCTCTGCTCTGGGAATAGAACACTCAGAGACACACTGAACAGCTGCCTGAAGGCCCTAATGTATGGTTGCTATCACCAACATAATAACCAGGTGCTCTAGGCAGTTGCTGAGAGTGTCTCCTCAGCCATAATAAACAGCAGGCCCCACTGCCCTCAACAGAAGCATATAACATTCCTCACAGCAGGAGAGCAACAAACCACAACCAAGTGGTTTTGTGGGTCTACTCTCCACTGCACAGGACTGGCAGCTAATAGTAGACCTAGGCAAGCAACGAATGTGCCTCACAACAGCTAGCCAGGATAGAATTGACAGTGCCCTGGGCAAAACACATAGTGAAGGTATTTGAAAGGAAGCTTAGCAAGTACCAGGGACTCCTGGAATATCGCCAGAAACAGGTTCGAGCACAGTGGAGGTAGGCTACAGAGGCTTTGCTGACCACTCCCTTAGTCTTGGGTATGGAGTAGGATGGGTGATCTGTGGGTTAATGCTCCTTGGACAAAAGGCAGGTTTTGATCAACCCTGGTTTATGTCACATGGGTGAGGGTGTAGGATGTTGTGAAACTCAAAACACCCAATGAACCCAGGAAAGATCACTAATGATGCGTCCCACCACATCAGTAGGATGTATCTTTTACAAGTTACTGGACTAACATTTAGGTTTGGAAATCACTGAAAGAATGTCATTTTATTTCACTTTGTTTTTAATAGCAGTAACAAAGATTTCCAGTTAGAAGAAAACCTAGACTGACCCTAAACTCTTGCCCAAGTGGCTTGCCCAAAGTGAGAAATGAACCACTTTCTGTAGTAGTTCTAAATATTTCTAGGAATTAACTGCTATTTTTAATTCAGTTCACATTAGATTCTGCTTTATAGTTAAAGGTCAAAAGACCCATTAATTGTTTCACAATAAACAAGGAAAATTCACAAAAAAACCTGAATTATTTGTAACAAAAACAGACAATTTACTTCATTTCACACATTCACTTTTTACTATGAAAACAGATTTATTCTTGAAGAACCTGAAAAAAAGATTTTACCCGATAACACCATCCTGAAGGCCTTTCTAAACCACTTGTAGAAGAAAGCATACACCAAAGGGTTGCATGTTGAATTCAGATAGCCAATCCAAACAAACCTATCAAAATATACAGGAGGAATCGAATAATTGATGAAAGGATTGATGACATTACCGATGAAAAATGGTGTCCAAAGTGACAGGAACACACCTAAAATCACAGCCAGGGTTATGGTGGCTTTTCTCTCCTCTTTGCTTACCATTGACTGTGTGTTGCTTTTACATTTCGAGTCCTGAATAGATTTTGCTTGCTTTTGTGCAACATGGAATATTTTCATGTATATGAAGACCATCATGAGGCCCGGAAGATAGAAGGACAGAATAGAGGAAGAAGTGCTGGAGGCTGCACTCTGAAACAACACACAGCCTCCTTCACACACAATGTTCTCATAGTAAAAATCTTCAATGCCCAGAATGTTGAGCTCCAGAAATATTATTCCGAACCCAGCAAATATAGAAACACTCCAGCAGAAAGAAATCATGATAACTATGACAGAGTTGTTTATTTTACTGTGATACAGCAGAGGGTGACACACAGCATAGTATCTGTCAATGGATATGAAACACAAATTTATAATGGATGCAGTGCATAACGCAATGCCAATGCTGTTGTGAATTTTGCAGAACAAAGTGCCCAGGTACCAGCAGGTCTCCACAGAGCGCAGCATGTTTGGAGGCATCAGAATGCCACCCAGCAGAAGATCAGTCACAGCCAGGGAGAGAACAAGGTAATTAGTTGGTGTGTGCAGCTGCTTAAAATGAATAATTGTTAGGATGACAAAGAAGTTGCCAAATACTGTCAAAATGGCCACAGAACACAAAAGCATGTAAAAAGACACTCTCAGTTGCAGCGGATAGACAAATTTCACACAAGATCTGTTTACAAAGTCATAGCAAAGAGGAGTGATGTCTGCTGTCTGAGCTTGGCTTGAGTTCATTCTGAAGTCCAGTCGTTGAGGAGATCTTCTCTTCCTAAAATGAAACAATATTTAAAAACAGTGAATAAAGATTAGAAATGACAGATTGCATAAAATCAGCCTAGATAAATCACACAAAAATTTGAAACAGAGGCTGCTGTGGATTTTACAGAGCTTGGCTTGAGATAATTTTGAAGTCCCGCCATTGAGGATTGCATAAAAATCAACATACAAAATTAACACACAGGCTTAGAACAAAGAGGTTACATAATGTGTGTCAAGTCTGCTGTGGATTTTACATAACAAACTCCCCGATTACCAGTATGTCTTTAGAGAGTGTAGCAGAGAAATGTTAACATATTGAGTCCTCTGTTACCTCTGCTAGCACAGTGAACAAAGACACACAATGGTCCAGATTTATAAAACACTGCCCTTTCAGTCACATGGCCATAGTTATCCCATGACAGCACTCTTGATTGGTAAACATTACATCACTGGGTTAGGTGTTTACTTTAGGCTCAGGAAGAAAACACTTTATTCACTCAGAAATGCCAATCTTGGCTCAAGTGCCCAATGCAAATGTTATAGATGCAAAGCTTTAGGGAAAACCTGATTTCTAAATAAAATATATTTATGTAGCTTTTTTATTTCATAGAATGTCTGTGTTTGAACTCTGCAAGTACTGCAAGGCAAATCTTATTTTATTATGTTTTGTTTGGAAACTATGAGATTACTGTCATGGACTCTCCTTGCTGGGATTCGCATGCCACTGCAGGCCTGCCTGCCCCCTACAGGATGGCTGCAGGTCCTCCTTCATCCAATAGAATCTTATGTCTCCTGATCCAGGCGGGCACTCGCACGTCATGAAGGTTCCTGTCGCCTAAGACAGACTACACCAAGGATCATGATATTGTGCACCAAGCATTACAGAAGCCCATCTGTGCCTGCCATCTGAACACTGGTATTGGACTTTCTACAACACCCCATGTCATCCTGCACTGACAACTGTTACCGGCCAGACTATGGGTTCACTGTCCCATGTATAGGCTGTCGTTAACACCAACACATAGATGGCTGTGTTTGAAGTGGTGCAGTGAGGTTCAGCGCTGAATCTCGGTTCTGCAGTACCATGGATGACCATTATGAGTGCATATGGTGGCACAGAGGACCAATTCTACCAATGTTGTGCAGAGACACACTGGCATTACTTCTGGCATCATGGTGTGGGGAGCCATAGTGTCTGACTTCAGGTCATCTCTGGTAGTGTTTCGGGAGACCCTGATGGCACAGCACTATATCAGTGACATCCAGTGTCCACATGTCTTACCCCTCCTGAGACAGCACCCTGGAACAGTTTTTCAACAAGACAATGCCCAATGCCCAACAAGACAAAGACAATGTTGAGGTCCTCCCGTGGCCAGCCAGGTCCCCCGATCTTTCCCCAATCGAACTTGTGTGGGATCAACTGGGACGTTAATTCAGAGCCAGTGCCAATCTTTAAGATTTCAAGGGCCAGTTAAAACAGCTGTGGGCTGACTTGCCACAGGAGGGAATACAATGGCTGTATGACTCCCTTCCACACCATATCACTGCATGTATTTAGGCCCATGGGGGTGCTGCACCTTACTGACATGGGACCAACAGAGTGCCCATACTGCCATACTGTTGTCCATTTGATCTGATGTTGTAATAGTTGTGATATAGTCACATGACCTTTAAGAATGTGGAGGTTCATTTATATATACACTACTCACAAAAAAGTTAGAGATATTTTGCTTTTGGGTGAAATTTATGGAAAACGTAAAAAGTTCACACAACAGTGATACTATATCATGAAAGTAGGGCATTTAAGTAGAAGCATGCAATGGTGATTTCCTCATCTTAAACAATTTATTGAAACAAAAGCCAACAACAGTGGTGAGTATACCAAAACAAAAATTGTCATTGTCTCAATAATGTGTCATGTGCCCTTGAGCATCAATTGCAGCTTGACAGTGATGTCTCATGCTGTTCACAAGTCGACTTGTTGGCTGCTGAGGCATGGCATCCCACTCTTCTTGATGACCCTCAGGTCATTGAGGTTCTGGGGTACAGAGTTACAAGCCTCTACATGATCACTCAGCTGATCCCATAGGTTTTCTATAAGATTCAGGTCTGGAGAAAGTGCAGGCTACTCCAGTTGAGGTACCCCAGTCTCCAGCAGCCGTTCCCTAATGACGCGACTTCGATGAACTGGAACATTGTCATCCATGAAAATTAAATTAGGCCTGTGTTGTTCATGCAGGGGCACAAAGATTATTCAGGTAGTATGGGCTTGTCACTGTACCATTCACAAAGTGTAAAGCAGTTCTGTATTGACTAGACACACCCGCCCACATTGTAATGCCACACCACCAAAGGCTCATCTGGTGACAGCAGTGGCTGATGCATAGTGCACTCCTTGACATCTCCAACATTATTGGTGGCCATCATTACTGCTCAACATGAATCAACTTTCAACAGAGAACAGCACTGAGGCCCACTGGTCCCTCATCCAGCGTAAATGACGCCTGTGTCTGCCTGTGTGGTCAGGTACATTTACATTTACAGCATTAAGCAGCATTAAGTCCAAAGCGACTTCCATTCCCTAATTACAGGGGACAGTCTCCCTGGAGCAACTTGGGGTTAAGGGTCTTGCTCAGGAACCCAGTGGTGCCGTTGCAGGTCATCTAGCACGCAGACCACGATGTAATAAACGGTTTTGAATGGTCTGACATGACACTTGGGTGCCTCTCACCTCCCTTAAATGTGCCTGGATTTGAGTGGCATTCATCATCCAGTTCCGCAGGGCACTGTTCACAATGAAGCGGTCATTAGTGTGGGATGTGGCCAAAGGATGTCCATCACAGGATGACCGGAATCTTCACCACCATCTTCAATGAGCCTTTGGCTCAGGATGTGGTTCCGACCTGCTTCAAGAGATCCACCATCGTACGAGTTCCGAAGAACAGCAAGCCCTTGTGCCTGAATGATTACCGACCAGTTGCACTTATGTTGGTAGTTATGAAGGTTTTCGAGTGACTCGTCAAAGACCACATCACATCTTCCATCTCCAGCTTCACTGACCCACTTCAGTTCACCTACCGCCCAAACAGATCTACGGATGACGCCATCTCCCACATTCTGCACTCCAACTTCAGCCGTGTGAACAAGAAAGTCTCTGGCATCATCACCCTCAACACAGGAGCACCTCAAGGATGTGTCCTCAGCCCTCTGCTCCACACCCTCTACACACGACTGCATGGCCACACACAACTCTAACTCAATCATCAAGACGACACTGTCCTGCTGGGCTTCATCTCCAACAACAAGTCTGCTTACAGAGAGGAGGTGGAGAACCTGACATAATGGTGCCAGGAGAACTGCCTCCAACTGAACATCAGCAAGACCAAGGAGCTGGTGGTGGACGTCAGCAGGAGTCAACATCAAGGGGACAGCAGTGGAGAGGGTGGGCTGTTTCAAGTATCTGGGTGTTCACATCTCTGAGGATCTAACATGAACTGCACACATTCAGGCCCTGTCCTAGAAAAAGCAAGGCAGCGTCTACCACTTGAGAAAATTTGGAGTCTCTAAAGAGTTTTTACTCTGGTGCTGTAGAAAGTGTTTGACAGAGAACATCACCTCCTGGTTTGGGAACAGCTGTGTCCAGGACATTAAGGGACTACAGAGAGTGGTTCGGGCTCCAAAATCCTGCAGCAGATCAGCTCTGCCATTTCTCCAGGACATCTACACCAAAAGATGCAGGACCAGAGCACTCAGGATTGCTAGAGACTCATGCCACCCCATTAACTGCTTGTTTCACCTTCTCAAATCAGGCAAAGGTTTCAGGAGTCTTACAGCCAGTACAGAGAGACTCAGGAGGAGCTTCTTTCCTCAGGCTGTAAGATTCCTCAACCAAGACATGCCACCACAGCTAGTAAACTGTACATAACTCCTCTGACAATAGATATATGCATATATGTGTATATATACACATTGAAGTGCCACCTAGGGGCACTGACTCAGACACAAAGACAGATTGCAATTGACACCCCCTCCTGCGCGGAGGTGGCGCAGATTTATTGAGTTCAAGTGCATGGGACAGTGAAGGTGAAGGTGTCGGGGTTGTGAAGGATAAGAGTGTAGGGGAAATCAGGGTTGGATGGTGAGGAAGGCTTGGGAGGCTACCAGCATCCCAGTCGGGAGCAGGGAGAGTCCTCTGTGCTCAGGACCTAAATAGCAGCAACAGCTCTTTTGCTATATTTTTTTGACATCGCCTTGTAGAGGGGGACCACCTCAGGGTAGTGCGTGGCTTAATCTACAATAACTAAAATACGTTCATGGCCCAGGGCTGACTTTGGCAATGGCCCCACGAGATCCATTCCTATAGGGCACCTCTATGATAGGGAGAGGGACAAGTGGAGTGGGAGCCGGTTTCATGGGCAAAGAGCGCTGGCACTGCAGGCAGCACTGACAAAAGCGCTCCACATCGGCCTGCATCCCTAATCAGTGAAACTGGTCCCTCAGCTTTTCAAGCGTGTTACGAGCCCCGAGCTGCCCCCCCAAGAGGATGATTGTGGGCCAGGTGCAGCACAATGTTGACTCTGGAGCGAGGGAGGACCAGGAGGTTGACCAGTTCACTGCGCTGTATTATTATTTATAATACAGAAAGCCCTTTTTCACTAGGAAATAGGCAGCTGGGAGTCTGCACATCGGCTCCTGGTCCACCCCCTCCACAACTCGCACCTGTTCCCAACAGTGCCGTAACCCCCCGTCCTGCTTTTATTCCCATCCAAAGTCACCATCCTTGGCGACCTGTTGGGAAAGAGCAGATGAGAGGTTAGCAGGAATTTGGATCTCACCCTCGGTCCCCACCTCGGTGGCTTCCTCCTCTGTACGAGGCAGGGGCCGCTGTTCTAACTATGATTTGTCTTGGCCGGAACCTGGGGCATCTGCGTTCAGGTCCATGTCGCTCCGTAGTAAACCCCAGCCAGTCACGAGCGACCACAAGACGAACAGGCAGCTCCGGGACGTGAACCACGATTAGGGGCCACTCTCCGCTTTTTCCTCCAACGCGGGAGTACCCACATCGGATGAGAACTTCCTCACATAGGATGCGATATTCACTTGCCTGGACCTCAGGGAGAGCGTGGTAGGCATGTTGGGCTTCACCAGTGAGGAAGGATGCAAGCATGTTAGCCCAATTGTCAAAGGACCTGCGCTCTCTCAGAGCAGTTCTCTCAAAGGTCCCTAGGAACGACACATCCACGTCGTTGGTGGGAGTAAGTTTCAATAGGTATCGTTGAGCCGCGGAGTAAGGCCCATGGCCATGGTAGGGTCCCTCTTGCTGCAGGGCTATGAGCTCTTGGGTATTTACATGGAGCCCCCTGGCCAGCTCCTCGTCGAGGCGGGTCAGTTGTACCGTTGCTTCCAGGAGGTGTTTCAGGAGCGCCTCTGTGGGGAGCTGTAGGAGCTACTGCGTAAAGGGGGGGTCTGTGTCTTCTGTCTGCATTCTCCACCACTGTAGCACCACCTAGGGGCGCTGACTCAGACACGAAGACAGATTGCAGTTGACACCCGCTCCTGGATGGAGGTATCACGGATTTATTGAGTTCAAGAGCACGGGACAGTGAAGGTGAAGGTGCCAGAGTCATGCAGGATAAGGGTGTAGGGGAAATCAGGGTTGGATGGTGAGGAAGGCTCAGGAGGCTATCAGCGTCCCAGCGGGGAGAGTCCTCTTTGCTCAAACCTAATGTTGGGGAAAGAGCAAAGCAAAGTTATTCACAGACAACAACTCGTAGGTTCCTTCTCTCCCCATTCCCATCCTGGTGACCCCTTATATAGGGCAGCCAGTGCCACTGAATGACTACCTGTGTGTCTTATTTGTGCGCCCCCGCCTCCTCCACGTGCTTTCCCGCTGTCCAAAACACTAGTGCTGTTTTGACAGGATAGGCTTTTGGCGGTTTCAGCACCTTGCTTAGCACGGTCTGAGGAGCACTTGCAGGTTTTGGCCACCTGGGCTTCGGCCCGGCGCCACAACATACACATGTTTAATGTTTGTATGTATGTGTGTGTGTGTGTGTATGTGTGTAAATATATGTTCATATGTGTATATGGATGTATAAATACATGTATATTCTATATTACATATCTATGCTCATCTGTTTATGCGCCCCAATCATTAAAATATGGCACCCTGCACTTTATCATGCATATAAAAATGACTGCACATGTACAGTAAACATTCAATGTCAATTTTGCACATTATGTCTATCTTACACAGAATATGTTTCTTATTTTATTTGTAGCCTATACGTAATTATATTTTTAATCTATTGGTTAATATATTGTCTTTTCTTTACTTCTCTCTCTTTATTTGCACAATCTTGGGTGTGATTTGGGGTACATTTCACTGCATGTTGTACTTGTATAACTGTGTATGTCACAAATAAAGGATCTTGAATCTTGAATCTATTAGTCTCCAAAAAACCCGGGTAGTAAGGTAAGTGATGTGTGTTAGAATTTCATAGATGGAAGATGGAATGAGAAATCTGAGTATAGCCTAAAATAAATTCAAAGTTTGCTCTTTTAAAATCTTTTATTAGTAGTTTAAAATGATGTATGTATGGATGGATGTACCTAGTCTCATGATAAACATGCAGAATTGTTCCTCAGGGGCCATGGGGAACAGTAATGTATTCTTTTGTTTCATTTCATGTGGTCAATTGCAAATTACTTTTGTCAAAATCTATTGTTACTAATTTTAACATTTCTTTACTTCTGGGGTTGTTTCATTCAAACCTTATTTGAAATGAAACTCATACCCAAAAAAGTGAAACCGACAACTTGGCTATCACCATCCTTAAAACTCTAAGGTAGTTATAAGGTCGCCAACAAATGTTACAACATTTTAGATTAACTAGGCAAGTTTCTATATGGTGATTGCATACATAATAGCACTTGTTTAACAAAAATATTTGAAAATGAAGGCAGTTTAAATGACTGGAGTACAGTTTGCAATATTTTGAAGTAGAGTGTATACTACCTTCATTTTCAGAAAATTTCAAACATTGTTTCAGTGTGCAAACAGATTTATTCTTGAAGAACCTGGCTGAAAGATTTGACCTGATAACACCATTCTGAAGGCCTTTCTAAACCACTTGTAGAAGAAAG
>JBBIGA010157800.1:0-17811 GCA_037576975.1 Alestes dentex | reverse complement strand
TGGCTCCAACCTCAGCATCCTTCTACCTATGTAGTCATTGTCTCTCCTCTGGACATGTCCAAACCATCTCAGCCTGGAAAAGCCCCATAAAGCACTAAAATCTAAGCTGCAAAAAACAGCCCGTTCTGAATTTGCCGTTTATTGTGATGTCACAAAAACCAAAACATTTACTTGTATCTTTTAAGTGCAAGTTTAATGCATGCAGTGAAGCTGCTCCCCCCCCCCCACCTATCTACTCTCTTACCATGCTGACTGACCTGACAGGACATGACAAGAAAAGAAGCAGACAGACACACGGACAGACAGAGATAATGAGACATGTTTTAGGTATAATGGGTTATTTCAAAGTTTATGCAGATGTGTGTAAATAGAATATATGAGAAATATATGAGATTTTGGTGAGAGTTTGTAGTTTGTGTTTGTGTATGTGTGTGTATGCGTGTGTGTGTGTGTGTGTTAACGTTGACTAACAGGCATGTCAAGTGAGATGATGAAGGGACCTCAGATGTTTTTGAAGTGTGAGAGGAGGTGCTAGAATGTAATTTGCTCCATGGATATATATATTCCTTGAGGAGGTTTAACTGTTGTGATGTTTTCTGTTGTGATGTTTACTGTTGTTCTAGTTTTCAAGTTTAGCAGGATTCTTTCCTCTTTGAACTTTGGGTTAGTGGATTTCTTATCGAGAGATCTCTGAGGAGACAGAAGGATTGAGAGAGTGGGATGCTACAGGAGATGCTACAGTTTATAATAAGAGAGATGCTGTTAATGATGTCTTCTTGGGCTTCTTGGGTTTCATGGGCAGAACCAGATGGAGTGGAAATCATTTTAAATGTGCAGTGTGAAAATATGTTTCAGTCTGTGTGTCCTATCTTAGGGATCCTGTGCTGTGTGCAATCTGCTCTGTGGATTATTTTGTACTCCATTAGGTGTAAGTTAGTATTGTTAGTCATTGTGAAGGTGTTTCTAGTGTTCTTACTTTTAGTGAGTGTTTTTTTCCCCCAGGCTTTGATTGGCATGGAAATTGTTGGGTCTGTTGGGGATATTTATATAAATCTCCATCCAGCCTGCAGCAGCGAAGCTCCACCCATTTACACTGAAGTTATGAGAAATGTTTTTATTTGGACTACTTTTTGAATGAGGCACAATACAGGGGAGCCAGTTTGAACAGATCTGTTTTACATTAATCCGTCTTATAGGCACCGTAAAAGCCTGTTTAACTCTAAGGGATAAAGAGAGGCATGTCTAATGAGATGATGAAGGGACCCCAGACTCTTTTAAAATGTGAGAGGAGATACTAGAATGTAATTTGTCCCATGGACATGTATTCTTTGAGGACTGCCTGATGGTTAATATTTTTCTAGTTTTCGAGTTTAGCAGGATTCTTTCCTTGGTGATAGTTAAGGTGATGAGTATGGGTTTAACACTTACATTTACACTGAAGTCATAAGGAGTGTTTCTATTTTGACTGTTTTTTGGATGAGGTAGAACACAGGGCAGCAAGTTTGAACAGATCTGTTGTACATTTATCAGTCTTAAAGGCACAGTAAAAGCCTGTTTAACTCTAAGGGATAAAGGGAGGTTGGATACTGGTCACGATCTCAGCGGGAAAAATACATAAAAGAAATACAAGAAAACTGCAGGGCATGGGCTCTTTAAGATACAATGCTAGTATGTTCTGGGGGGGTTATATGGCAGCTCTGTCATACTGATGTGGTTTTTTGACATGAAGTGTGGACAGAAGTATTGGTTAATCTACTGTCAACATCATGTTTGCAGTGTTGTGCAACCAGATAGGAAGTCCAAGTCGCAGCCACCAACGTTTTAGAAGAGCAGAAAGCTGATAACAGTCAGGAGCCCCAAGAAACATGTGCAAACAGAAGCCCCCTACAGTGCAGATACAGGCTTTTTGAGCGGTGGAAGAATTATGTGTTAGATTAAACTTTGTCAGTATGTTAAGAAGGAGTCTGCCTTTGAATCTGCCAGAGTTAGTGGAGACTATAACAAAAAAGATGTTTATTTTCATTTGCCAGTGGTGTCTTCAAGCACAATACTGTGGCTGGACTGCTGTTTGGCCAACGTTAAGTCCAGGGAGTCCACAAAAAAGGTGATGACAAAATAGAGAATAAAAGCAAAGCTTGAAAAGTTTGCTTGCTTGCTTATTGTTCGTGAGTCAGTTTTGTGTCCGACTTGCACTGGCCACCTGTGAAGTTCTTTTCACACCTGGCTACTAATCACACAACAGAAGCGTGAAAGTCAGTGAAGTTCTGCGGTTTCTCATGGCCAGATTTTACTTCTGCATCTGGGTCATGGGAAGAAGTCTGTACAGGTGTCTCCCAACACAGCTGCTCTAGGGGGCAGCATCCGAACCAGAAGGTACATGCAGAAGAGTAAAGTCTCATGTTTTCCCTCTTTCTCTCGAAGATGAAATATTCACTTCACTGCTTACTGAAAGTGTTGCACCTCTTCTACCAGGCTCCTGGTAGCCCAGGCAAATCTACTCAACAGACAATTGCAGAAAATATGAAGTGATGCGGCTTATTTTTTTGAAGAAGAGAAAGAAATAATGCTATGTAATAATAAGAAAATATACTACAGCAGTACAGTTCCACTGCCACTGTGCTAACACATATTACAAAAGTAATTCCTTTATAGTTTCGATATCTACATTTGTGGTAAATTTCTGCTGTTTTTAGGCTGGAATCCCAAACGTAACCCACCATGGAACTGGTTAGGTGTGCAGTATAAGATGGCATGGTGAAGTAGCCGACTTTTGGTGAGCCACCATCATGAGACTGCTTTGTTAGACAGCATAAACGCCAGGCCCCAGTGACGATTCTGTCACGCTCACTCCTGACCAGTCAGTGGTCTGCACTGCACAGTGGTCAGTGGGGCAGCTGGTGGCCTAGTTGTTAGGGAGTTACCCCTGTGATCTGAAGGTTGTGGGTTGCAATCCTAAGATTGCTAGGGTCATCACTGAGGTACCGACTTGCTCTGGCCACCCAGTCCACCGCAATGAAGCATCCAGTTATAAGAGAATGATGAAGAGAGCGTTGTCTGTGGCTAGAAGCTCCACCAACAACCATGTTGACACAAGCTGTACTGTATTCAGCATGTACCCTATTACAGCATTTTCTTTTGTGGTCAGTATTCTGATTTATAATCTTCAAAAAAAATGTTATCAAAAAGACAGTGAAAGCTCTTGGTTGATGGCATTCTTCTCAGCTCGTTTTGGTTGGCTAGCCAAAGCAGGGTGATGCAATTGCAGAAGGCATCTGTGGTACTGTATTTCATATTCTGGTGGAAAAAGAGAACGCCGAGCACAATGTTGTCTCTGATATACAGTTAAATAGAACCAGTTCCAGAAACCTCACTGAAGAAAACTTTGACGCAAGGAAGAAGAGTCCAGGAAATTGAAGACTCAGCTGCGGGGGTCTTTGTGGTCAGCCATCCTCCATACAGACATACAGTCACGAACACAAAGCCAGGCAGGCCAGTGATTGAGAACAGACTCTGGTTTCTGGTTCAAGCTAGGAATAAGCAGTGTGGGTAAAAGCTTAACATTTGTTGTTCTGCATGTGGTGTGTGTGTGTGTTTGTGTGTTCATAAAAGAGTAGGAAATAAGCTGGCAGCCTCTTTAGTAAAGACTACAAGTGTTTCTTTTTTTCTGCGGTTTCTCACGGCCAAATTTTACTTCTGCATTTGGGTCACGGGAAGAAGTCTGTACAGGTGTCTCCCAACACGACTGCTCTAGGGGGCAGCATCCAAACCAGAAGTTACATGCAAAAGAGTAAAGTCTCATGTCTTCCCTCTTTCTCTCGAAGATGAAATATTCACTTCACTGCTTACTGAAAGTGTTGCACCTCTTCTACCAGGCTCCTGGTAGCCCAGGCAAATCTACTCAACAGACAATTGCAGAAAATATGAAGTGATGCGGCTTATTTTTTTGAAGAAGAGAAAGAAATAATGCTATGTAATAATAAGAAAATATACTACAGCAGTACAGTTCCACTGCCACTGTGCTAACACATATTACAAAAGTAATTCCTTTATAGTTTCGATATCTACATTTGTGGTAAATTTCTGCTGTTTTTAGGCTGGAATCCCAAACGTAACCCACCATGGAACTGGTTAGGTGTGCAGTATAAGATGGCATGGTGAAGTAGCCGACTTTTGGTGAGCCACCATCATGAGACTGCTTTGTTAGACAGCATAAACGCCAGGCCCCAGTGACGATTCTGTCACGCTCACTCCTGACCAGTCAGTGGTCTGCACTGCACAGTGGTCAGTGGGGCAGCTGGTGGCCTAGTTGTTAGGGAGTTACCCCTGTCACCAGAAGGTTGTGGGTTGCAATCCTAAGATGGTTTGGGTCATCACTGAGGTCCCTTTGAGCATGGTACCCCCCACACACTGCTCCCTGGGTGCCCCCGTTGGTGGCAGCCCTCTGCTTCATTTGTTGAATGGGCTAAATGCAGAGAAAGAATTTCACATTGTTCACACTGTGTGCTGTGCTGTGGTGTGTTCACGTGTGACTATAAGAGGCCACTACTGTATTTTTAGCTCCATCCACCCGCCCCAGTTTGGCAGTGTGGCTACTAAAACGACACCCTTTTTCAAGAGAATGACAATAACAGTTCAGTGTCTTACCACTGGCGAGAAAGTCCTCCTCAAACCCTGACTAGGAGCGCAGAGTAACTCAAGTGCACCCGAGACCTACTGCTGTAAATACATACCTATCAGTTAGGCCCCGAACAGTTGGGAATGGGCAGCAGTAGCCTGTCATTTATAAATTATAGGACTGCTCTGCCTATAATGAGCAAGAATTACAGCTCTCAACAGAGGGGGTTATGATTATGATACTGAGAAACCCCATAAGCCTGATCTGAGATCAGTTTCGGCTGAACAACTGCAAGCTGTTGGACGTGCAGGAAGTTAGATTTTTGTCTGGTAGTTTAGTTCTGCCTCGGTTAGATGAGGAAGGAAGACAAATATATCACTGAGTGATCAGAAGTCTAACTGAGTCAGTACTTTTTCTTCACAGGGAATCACTGATAAAAAATAAACACATTTTATTTTAAGTCATGCAGCAGAGTAGAAACAGCATGAACGGTCATCATTACATGGCAATTTTTGTTAAAAACAATTTCCCATAGATTAGTTCAGTTTGGTTTATATATACAGTAGTTTATACAATGGGGATTCAATTACTGCTTATAATGATCCTGTCAGTCCAGGTAAAACTGGTCACTATAAGCAGATGATCATTATAAAGCTTTTTCTTTATTTCTCATGGATCTAATTGAGGTTTGTATATATATATATATATATATATATAACATGAAACTTGAGTGTTTCCTTGAGTGTCGCTTAGGATAAAAGTGCAATGTTGTGAATGTAAAGTAAATAAAAGGGCAATGTATTTTTTTTTCAAAATATAGTTTCTTTTTCTAACAGTTTTTAAATGACAGAACTCCACAAATAACATTACTGAAGTGTGTATAATTCAAATACACTAGAATACAGTACAGTACTGTGTACAATGCGCAGATTATTGAAGTTCATATTATAATTACACTATAGCTTGAAACATAAAAGATGTAGTGCAGATTCTGCCTAACAGCTTGGCTGGACTTTGAAAAGTTATGGGGCTGCCGTAACATTTTGTCATTTTAAGAACCTTTAAATTTGATCTCCATTTCTGAAATATGACAATTTTACAATATTACATTTTTCAGTGTTATAGAGCTTTCTCAGCTCCTGAATCACGCAGGCATCTAAGGTGTCTGGTCCTAGGCATGGCAGGTCGTGAGTTTGATCCAAGGTAGATCAGGAGAGCGCAACTGGCCTTGCTTCCTCTGGGTGGGAAAGATGTCCCCCCTCGTCTGATTCTGACAATACAGAATCGGGGGGGTTAGTGTTCCCCGTCCAAGCGTGTTAAGTTGTCCAATAACATTGTGCAACATTGGCAGTTTGAGAAGATGCAGTGGAGCTTCAGATGACTGGGAGGAAGCTCATGCCAAACTTCACCCACCCATTTCATAATAAAATGAAATTTACCATCAGCTGTTAAACTGGATACAAATTGTAAAAAATCTCTAAATATAAATTTAGAGTCTTGTAAATTTAAAGGAGAAAATATATATGTGAGCCCGGTCTCATGAGTTTTCGTGCATCACAAACTAAAATTTAGTGAAAATACGTGCTCTGTTTTTTTTTAGGGCTTTTTTTCGTGCTAGGGCAATGTTTCACTTTTTCCTGCTCGGACAACGCTTCACTACCCGGACAGTAGGAGAGTTGAGTCCTTACCTTAACTTAACCTAACCCTAACCTTAGCCTTAACCTTAACCTTAACCTTAACATTACCCTAACCCTAACCTTAACCTTAACCCTCACCCTAACCTTAACCTAACCCTAACCTTAACTTAACCCTAACCTTAACCTTACCCTAACCCTAACCTTAACCTAACCCTAACCTAACCCTAACCTTAACCCTAACCCTAACCCTAACCCTAACCTTAACCTTAACCCTAACCTTAACCTTAACCTTAACCTTAACCTAACCCTAACCTAACCTTAACCTAACCCTAACCTTAACCTAACCGTAAGAGTCACCAGTTAGCGCAGATACTGGTGATTTAAGGCAGTGCTCATGAAAATACTTAGTGTAGTGTAGCGTTGTCCCAGCACAAAAAAGTGAAGTGTTGTCCTAGAATGAAAAAAAGGCCTTAATTGTGATTGGAGCACGTATTTTGATTAAATTATATTTCGTGATGGCTGCACGTGAGATCGGGTTGTATATAAATACTGTATATACTAGGGCATTAACGACTTCAGATTTTTTCAGATTGACTTATCCATCAATAAAGTAAAAGTCGAGTCGAAAAGTCAATTGATGGCGTCATCACACAGAGGAACACAGGTGTCCAACATGGGCTACTTTTATTAAAGTTCTCTGTAACATTAACGGTCAACATGACAATTACAAAAAAACTAAAGTGGGAACAGTTTAAGCTGCGGCACCACTCAGCGTCCTCTGGAGTGGACGACTCTCTGCAGTGCTAGCATTAGCCATGTTAGCTAGCGTTAGCCATGTTAGCTAGCGGTGCTGTTTCAGATTTTATTGTACTTTTACACCGACTTCCAGATTGTGCAGGTCACCATGCAGTTTGTTTGTCTACAGTGAAGTATCTCCATACGTGTGATATGTTTCTGTCTCCTCTGCTGCCATGTCTCTCGACTTGTGTTTAGATTCCCCCCTCACGCCAACATTACTGCCCTTTTTATGAAGGGACTATAATAATTGGTTGAACCAAGGAATGCGTATCAGCGTAAGCCAATCAGAGGCAGAGACTGCATTGTGTACACAAGCGCACAGACAGAGAGAGGAAAAAAAACACGACTAGTCGACTTCTCTCTGGGGTCGTCGACTTGTGTCTCTGCGTCGGCTTTTCTGTTAATGCCCTAAAATATACAAGGGGTCACAGACCCTTTCCTTCAACAGTGATGTAACTTGATTTTGGTGTAAGTGGAAACACACCTAAGTCACTTACCTGTTCTAACACAGTTGTTCTAAGGCACTTTCCTGTTCTAACACTAGAACATAAAAACGCTAAGCCACAGAAAAAGGAAAAAGACATACTGTAAATGTACACTGTACTGTAGTAAAATAAAAAATGACAGAAAATTAGAGTAAAAACACTTGCGCTTTTAACAGTCTAATATGGCGGAGGTAAGTGTACTGGCAACGCCATCTCCCTCAGTTATATGTTGTATTACTGCGTATTCTGCGTATACACTGCATAGTCAAGACTGTCGTAGCCGGAGGACACAGTTGTGCTCATAAGCTTACATACCCCGCCAGAATTTGTGATTTCTTTTTCAGAGAATATGAATGATAACACAAAAACTTTTCTTTCACTCATGTTTAGTGGTTGGGTGAAGCCATTTACTGTCAAACAACGGTGTTTACTCTTTTTAAATCATAAGCACAACACAAACTACCCAAATGACCCTGATCAAAAGTTTACATACCCCAGTTCTTAATACCGTGTATTGCCCACTTTAACATCAATGACAGCTTGAAGTGTTTAGTGGTAGTAGTGGATGAGGCTCTTTATCTTCTCAGACGGTAAAGCTGCCCATTCTTCCTGGCAAAAGCTCCAGTTCCTGTAAATTCTTGGGCTGTCTTGCATGAACTGTATGTTTGAGGTCTCCCCAGAGTGGATCAATGATAATGAGGTCAGGAAACTGAGATGGCCACTCCAGAACCTTCACTTTATTTTGTTATGATTTAAAAAGATTAAACACAGTTGTTTGACAATAAATGGCTTCAGCCAACCATGAGTGAAAGAAAAGTGTTTGTGTTATCATTCATATTCTCAGAAAAATAGTTAAGAAATCACAAATTCTGCCAGGGTATGTGAACTTTTGAGCACAACTGTATATACATACATATGTGTGTGTGTGTGTGTGTGTGTGTGTGTGTGTGTGTGTGTGTGTGTGTGTGTGTAGAATATCCATTGGCATAAATATAAATATAAAAACAGCATTAAAACATTGCAGAGCTGTCACGGCCTTGCACTGTACATCCAAGGTCATCATCTCTAACACTGGAGCTGCTGAGGGAGCAGTATCTTCTCTAATCAGGAACTGACTGACGTAACCAGGTTTCTGATGATACAGCCATTCTTAGTTGTTTTCTGGGAGATGTTTACTTTAAATGTGATCTTGAACATGAGCTCAGTACCTAATAAACTCAGCAACACCGTGCAACACTGTGCTTCACGTTGAAAGTAAAGGCTACAGCGCTGCAGACACCACAAAACACCCATCATGCAGTGGATTTATCATTCTTGGCATCAGCCAACAGCCTCCACCGAGCTGAAAGGTACGATATGATCAGTCAAGTTGGGTTCAGTTTGATGCAATAATATGAAAAGACAGAGAAACAAAGCTGAACTGGAAGGGGCCTTCATTTCATTGCACACATGCTTTGAGGAAACTCAAAGCATGTGTCTCCTCTTGCATGTTTTGGAAGCAGACCCATATTTTCAGGAATCTACATTCCTATCGCTCTATGTTTTAGCCTCACGTGTTCTCAGTGTTTCTTCAACATCAAATTAAGATAAGTTCACCCAGGAATATTCAGACCTAATATATTTACACGCATACAGAAAACAAATTCTCTTCTTAAAACACACTCTGGATTTATGTTTCAGTGCACAGGAATGACTGTGTGTTATCTGACAGGTAGGAGTGAAATTCTGAAGAAACACAATTAAAGGGGACATACTATGCAAAACTCACTTTTTGCATCCTTTTGTATTTCCATCTGGGTCCCTACTGCGCCCATAAACACTCCAAGCATGAAAAAAACAACATCCATCCATATTCTGTGAGTCAGTTGAAAGATTTTGGTGTCAGGAATCATATGCTTCTATGAGCCGTTTGGACGGCTACCCCATTGTTACGTAATAGTCGGAAAATTTGCATAGAACCACCCCTCACCTGTCGAGCCCCCACCCACTAGATTAGTTGAAGATCCGCCATTTTTGTCTGCTGGTTTTATGAGCACGCATGAGACGCCGAGTGCTACGGCTACAGGCAAAGGCAACCCACTCATGAAGTGTTGTGTTCATCTCATTCTGGGTCCGACTCGGGGTCGAACATATAGGGCTGGATAGCGCCTCTGTATTTTGCCGTGTGTTAAACATGCAGCGTTAGCATGGGATGGGTGTGGCGTGGCCAGCAACAGCTTATTTGCATAAAAGTGACTGAGCCCTTGAACGGCTCATTTTGAAAGGGACTGAAACTGTGAAGAATAGAGCTGGTGATATCTCTTTATGTGAGAGTGATTTTGTGCAAAGAACTTCATGAACATGTTTTGTATAGCCCATAGACCTATTATAACTAAAGTGAGTTTTGCGTAATATGTCCCCTTTAATTTAATTCAATTAAAACATGCATGTTAGTCACTTTTTCAGGTATGACTCCTGCAATGGACTGGCTACTACTGTAGAAGCAAGTGATCAAAGCTGAGCTAAGCTAAGCAAAAGCTAAGTCCAAAATTATTCCAAGTCCCAAACTTCAAAATTAGTCTAAGTCCCAAACTTTTTCTAAGTCCAAAAATCAAACGGAGTCAGATGCGATGTTGCTGATTTAATCAAGGTCACAGCAGAAGGCCCGTGAGAGCTGCGCTTCTTCCAGTCTCCTCTCGCATGCTCTGCTCTCTCCCTCTGTGCATGTGTTTTTATACAGCTTCAATATTCATACATTCGTTCTTTTCAACACTCCCCACAGTGTTGTTTAGGACCACCTGCTTGTTTTGTATCCAATAAAAGCCAATCTCCTTATCTCTTATGTCATCTTCTGATTCATATTTCAGTGACACCTCCAGTTCTTCCTTGATCAATGAAATGTATCACTCTTTTGAGTAACTCCCCTTCTAATGGCTCTCTGGACATGTGCCTTATCTGATTCTGCTTAATTCCCCCTTTCTTGGCATCCAGTCCGGACACCTGCGCATTAGGTCATCATCGCGGCCATTTTACGCTTCTAAGTTTACGGCCATCTTCTATTCTTGCCCTGACAGTTCACTTAGAGTTCACCTGGGCACCTTACAGGTCACTTGAGTTCAAACTGTGCACCTGGCAAGGGCCCTCCCTTTTGCCCTGTGAGAGCTGGAATGCAGGAGCAAAAGGCTCCAACATTCTCAGTGACCCTGGTTCAGATTAGTGCCTCGAATAATGGATGGACAACTGAATGAATAAATGACTGATCCCATAAACTGAACTATGAGGCCCCTTACTGTGTTACATTGACACAGGATGTGTCCTATAAAGTGAGAGTGAATATGTAGCTCTGCACTCTTAAAAATAAAGATGACAAATAGGGTTCTTTGGTAAAGTAGGTTTATTGCCATTTCAACCATACACACAGTACACAGTGAAACCAAACAACAGAAGAGGTACACACCTCATGTGTTGACAATTTTTGGATGAATTTCCATTTTTAGATGTTGTGTGATGTGTTGCGGTGTCCAGCTTAAATATGTTGCTAGACTGTGCTATACGTACACTACACGTCCATCCAATACACCATGGTCATTTCTCTTAGTTTCACTTATGTGCAATATTTCTTAAGTGCAACTTTTCTGATGCAACACGTGCACTTTTTTGGGTGAAACTATTACTACTGGGCAAAATGTGCAATTTAATGTGCAATTTTCCTGGTGCATTTCTACTGTTATTGTCAATTCTGTATGTGTGTGTATGTGTGTGTGTGTGTGTGTGTGTGTGTGTGTGTGTCTACAGTGTTCTTATATTTACTTATATATCCACTCTGTAAATATATACATATATATACATATACTTATTGTGTACAGGCATACAACGTGCCAAAGTCTACATTTAGTTTACTTATAGTTTACATATACATATATGTATATATTTTACAATACAGATGTCCATATTTATATTTCTAGATTTTATACCGTACATTTTTTATACTGTACATTTGAACATTTTAAACTGTCCTGTGATATAGTATTTAATTCTATTCTATTGTTTTCTTAATTTTTGCTGCTCTTAACTTTGTATGGTCCACTCTCTGCCGTGACAAAGCAAATTTCCCACTTGTGGGACTAATAAAGGTTAATCTTATCTTGTCTTATCTTTGATCTTACTATATGTCGCTCTGTAACACTGAATGCACCTCTGTGCATTGTGCAACACTGTGCCCAATACTGTGCTGTGCTGTAGGTACCACAGGCCTGTACACTGTGCATAGTCCCAACAGCTGATCCGTGGTTCACCAGATGTTCCAACAAAACCAGGCAACTCGCAACTTTTGGCTGAAACAGGATGTGAAATTGTTTTCACCCGTCCAGCTCAAGCAAATTACATGAATGAGGATCTTCCCTTACCACCACTGCTCACTGCTGTTCCTCACCTAACACACACAATGAAACTTCCAAAGAAATACACCAGAAACACAAGAAGGCTTTGCTTCTTTCTGATTCTTCGAATCTACATTTCCTTGCTGTAAAAGCACCTCAAAATAGCCCTAAAAGGGCAAGTGCAAAAGAAAAAAAAAAAAAAAAGCATCCATAAAACGTGATGAGGATCACCACAGCAACACGAAAACAGGAATTCCACAAACATTGCAACACCATTCAGATAAACACCGCATGCCTTTTGGTTTATTAAAACATTCGACGTCAACCCAGCTATTACGTTCCAACCCACTGATCCAAACACAGAGGACTTGGAGGAGAAAGCAGTGGGGTCAATATGGAAAGAGAACACATGTACATATATATAGACAGATAGATAGATATATACGATTAAATGGTTAACACAGGCAGTCAGTATTTTTTGTTTTCCTGTAGAACACATTCCTATGGGCCTAAAATGTGTTTTTTTAATCAGGTGGAGGTGTAGGGTAAAATAGCCCTCAAAGCATTTTTCCCCAAATGTTCCACTGTTTTCTCATCATGAACATTCCATAAAAAAACCAAGATGAATGTAGGTTTACTTGTTTTGAATGGATAATAAAATGCCTGTATTTGCGTTGTAGACGTCCCCTTTCCTGGTTCCTAAGACCACTGCTATGCAGAAATCCAAGTTTCTCCAAATCGCAGCTTTTTAAATTATACATGTCAAATTATACATGGTGGAATTCCCATATAAGTTGCAAATAAGGTGCGGAAACAGGCGTTTGGTTTTTGAAAGTCATAGCAGGGCTGTTTTTACATCAGTAGGCCCTGCCTGTCTGATTCTGAGCTTGTTTTCTGTTTGCAGTCTAGCAGATCCATTCACGTCTCAATCATCCTTATGTCTCTCATGCCTTTTTGTGCTGTGCTGCACTGCAGGAGCTCCCACTGTAATCTGATCCCAATCGCCTTGCCTGTTTGAGCTGAAACAGAGTGAATAAAGCCCACGTTTGATTATCAGCAGTGAAGGACATACAGGCCCACTTACTGCAAGTGCATCCAGAAGCCACTAGAGGGCAGGATATGTTCAAGAAAAAAATCAAACACAGCAAGTCTAGAGAAGGCCCTGATGTGATTGGTCTTCAACAGCCTCACTCAGCATTTAGCGGGCTCATTAGGGGGGGTTGGTGGTTGCTCAGAGCGCAGTGAAGTTCACAGTGGCCTAGGAGGTCTCTAGCTTTAGGCAAGTGCGTTCATGGCCTTAACCCTGAATTGCTTCAGGGCCTTTCGGAGCTTTTGAGGGAACATGGGCTGTTTTCGTTCATCTCTCTATCCTCCCTCTCTCGGAATGAATCATGCCGACACAGAGCAGAAGTGTCATCAGACTGTCACTCTCGTGAAGAACTGCAGGCTGTTCAGGACCTGCTGCTTCACTTCCTGTGCCGCAACCCTTTGGAAATGAAGGCAAGCGGCTCCCTGCCCGTCTCCTCCACTGATGCTTTCCTCGTAGCTTAACTTATTTTCTCCATCACGTCCTTGGTGGTGAGTTATGAAGGCGTGCTGCCGATTGTAGCTTGTTGTAGCGCCTCGACCTTGATTGCATAATAGCGCATAGCATGACTGTTCTACCTAACCTGAGCGTATCTGAACTTTTCTCAACAACTGAATACAACCCTGCAATAAGATCCAGAGCTGCCATTCCAAGGGCTGGGTTACTCATTCCATTTCATTCACTAATGAAGAAGAAAATCACACTGCACGTCCAAAACTTCCAGACCAGCCTGAAAAAAATGACCTCAGGGTGACTGCGACTGCCTTTACTCTACTATTAGTCATTAGAATGACAGAAATGTGAATAAATGAAAAAAAAAACCCCAAAAAAGTTCAATAGTAATTTAAAACTAACTTGCATTTTATGTTCTTCTAAATAAACCCTCGTTTGCCTTGACTTCTCCTGGCATTCTCTCAAGTAGCTCCTCAAGAAGCTTTTCCAAAAGGCTTAAAGACATTCCAGTTTCACAACTTGTTTATCATGTAAAAAAATATTTGTCTTATAAATAGCGTTCTGGCATTAAGGCAAAAATCTTATGAAAACCACATTCAACCAACTTTTTGCAGTGGGGGTGGTGGGGATTAACCAATTGTTTCCATCCAGTTTACACGAGGCCATTGTGTTAGCTAGCTCTCTCCATCATACTGTGCCACCAAGCTGCGAAGGTGAAGGCTAGAATTTTCTTTGAACTGTTGCTAATGTGCCATCATTAGACAGCTCAACATGCTCGGAGAACAACTAAAAAAGTGTAAAGTGGTCATTTTTGTCACAGGTGAACACACCACACCACGGCACACAGTGTGAATAACGTAAAATTCTTCTCTGCTTTTAACCCATTCACCATGTGAAGCAGTGGACATCAGACAATGGCGCCCGGGAGCAGTGTGTGGGGACGGCACCTTGCTTAAGGCTTCCTCCGTGGCACCACTGGCAGTCCTGGGATTCGAACCCACCCACAGCCTTCCGATCGCAGGGACAGATCCCTAACGACCAGGTCACCAGCTGCCCCAAGCCAGTTCTGGGAAATTAACCAACAGATGCCCACTCTAGCTAGTGTCATGTTGAGACCTGGCAGGAGAGGGAGAGCCATCCTACTACCCGGAACGAATGAGGCCAGTTATCCTCTCTTGGTTGATGAGCCACGCTAAGTTTTGTGACAGTTCTGAACAAATTTAGATCCCTGAGGTCAGATAAAGCCTTAAGGAATTTCCTTAAGGAAATTCTGCAAGTACTGTAAACTGAGAGGAATCATCTTGGACAGACCCTCATCCAGGACCGGCTTATTAAACCAGAAAATACTACATTCTTACAAATTAAGATGCCACAAAAGTCACTTTGAGCAATGTCTTAGAAGGATCATTTGTGTAAATGCGATCACGTAAATCACGTTGCAATATTACATAAATTATTTGCCACTGAAAGCAGAGGAGAAGTTCTGCCGAAAGTCTAAAGATACACACAGATGAACAAACTGAGCGGAGCTGCTCTCCGTCACAGGTTGTAAAAGATGAGAACAGACCGCGTGCGGAGGTAGGGATGGCAGCTCAAGAATGAGTCACCTCAGCGAGATCTTCTACTAGTGCGGAGGGAAGAGAGGAGAGATGGGAGTGCTAACAGGGCCAAGTGCTGCCATCTGCTCCGGACAGAAAGAACAGCGAAGACAAGATCAGGACGAAGGAGACATTAGACAAGCAACTGTCTGAAAGGGAACCCTCAGAGATGTCAATACTGGTAATGGACAGTATGGTATGAGAGAGAGAGAGAGAGAGAGAGAGAGAGAGAGAGAGAGAGAGAGAACGTGAGTATGATACAGAGAGAGGAAACGAAAGAAAGCAAAAGAGAGAAACAGAGAGAGGGAAAAAGAGAATGTGAAAGAAAGTGAGGATTATAGAGAGAAAGTGAAAGAGAAAAAGTGAAAGAACAATAGAAAGAAAAGAGAAATAAACACTGAAAGAAAGAGAAACAGAAAGAGAGCAAGTAAGATAGAGAGAAAGCGAAAGACAAAGCAAAAGAGAGAGAACAGAAAGAGTGAGAAAGAGAGAGTAAGACAAGTAAGAGAGAAAAGGAAAGAAAATGTAAAAGAGAGAAATCGAGGGAGAGAATGAGAGAGTGAAATGGAGAGCGTGAGAAAGCAAAAGAGAGATGGAGAGAGAAAGTGAAAGAAAGCGAAATAAGGAAAAAGAGAGAAATAAAGATAGAGAGACAGAGAGACAAAGAGAAAGAGAAAATAATGGTTTTAATAACAGAAGTACAGAATGGGGAGAATAAAACACAGGAGACTTTTTTCAATTCAATGCTTAACGTTTTTCAATGAATTAAATTTTAGAACAAAGACCGTATTACACGCAGAAGGCCGCTCCACATTTATTCTGGAACATTTAAAAAAAATTCTCTCTGTTTTCCTTCTGACTGAAATAGGACAGCTAGATAATCGTTGCTTGCTCTGTTTGTCAAGGAAAATGTTCCCCTTTTGAACATGAATTGGCTGAGATAAAAAAGCGGGTTTTGTTGCGTCCCGTCTGCTTATGAAGATATGGAAATGCGAGCAGCCGCATGTTGTCAGAGATGAAGATGGCCTGGTCGTATCTTTTTGTAGATGTAAAGCTCTTCCTTGGCCGGGGGGGCCAAAGTGAGATGAGATAATGAAATTACGGCTTAATTAGGCTGAGCGGCCCAGCACTCAGCGGGCCGTAACCTTGTGCAGATGGAGTGGCCAACATTTGATTCTTTACGGTCAGAGAGAGGCGAGGTCCACAGTCGTAAATTGATTCCGCTTTAGTGGAGGCTGTGTTTTGGTCAGGGATTTATCCAATAGTTCTGTGTCAGTGTCAGCTCTTGGTTTTATTGACTGGCCAGTAGCAGCAGCTAAAGCCCCCGCAAGCTACTTTCTAATGGCTCCCAATGAGTCTAGGAGTTGACCCAGCCAGTCCAACATTTTTCCCATTCTCAAGTTCCTGTGGTTGCAACCCCATCTCACAAGTTTCCGTGCAGCCATCACGAAATACAATTTAATCAAAATACATGCTCCAATCACGATTAAGGGCTTTTTTTGTGCTAGGACAATGCTTCACTTTTTCGTGCTGGGACAACACTACACTAAGTATTTTCATGCGTTAAATCACCAGTATACACATTAACTGGTGACTCTTACGGTTAAGGTTAGAGTTAGGGTTAGGGTTAGGTTAAGGTTAAGGTTAAGGTTAAGGTTAGAGTTAGGGTTAGGGTTAGGGTTAGGTTAAGGTTAAGGTTAGGGTTAGAGTTAGGGTTAGGTTAAGGTTAGGGTTAGGGTAAGGTTAAGGTTAAGGTTAGGGTTAGGGTTAGAGTTAGAGTTAGGTTAAGGTTAGGGTTAGGGTAAGGTTAAGGTTAAGGTTAGGGTTAGAGTTAGGGTTAGGTTAAGGTTAGGGTTAGGTTAAGGTTAGGGTTAGGGTTAGGGTTAGGATAAGGTTAAGGTTAAGGTTAAGGTTAAGGTTAGGGTTAGAGTTAGGGTTAGGTTAGGGTTAGGGTAAAGTTAAGGTTAAGGGTAAGTTTAAGGTTAAGGGTAAGGTTAAGGTTAAGGTTAGGGTTAGGTTAAGGTAAGGAATCAACTCATTATTTCTCTCCTACTGTCCGGGTAGTGAAGCGTTGTCCGAGCACGAAAAAAAGCCCTAAATCATGATCGGAGCACGTATTTTGATTAAATTGTATTTCGTGATGGCTACACGAAAACTCATGAGACCGGGCTCGCGGTGGATAAAGACAGGGATGAGGGTGCTGGAGGACTGCAATAATCAGATCTGAGAAGAAGACTGACCTACTGGTCCCTGGTACTGGAAGCTCCGGAGTCCAAAGAACAAGAAGCAGTTTAACTGTAATGACCAGTATTTGTAGTTATGGCCTGTGCTGACACAAACATGGTGTCATTTTATATTTCGTGGACAAATTTTTTACTTCTCACTCATAACCCACCAAAAGATAAAAAAAATCCAGATTCTGACCTTTCAATAAAAAACACATATTTACTATAATAAGTAAGAGAAATGTTGAGATTAAATGTTGCTGTTGTACACTTTTGTTAAAGGACTACATTGCTTACCGGTCTCTTTTAAAACTGATTTTAAAACGCTTGTATTTATATAAACAAGCACCTTCATATGTTTGTATCACAGAACATGTTCCAGACAGGTCCTTGAGATCTGTACAAGTAGCGCTGATATCCCAAACATAAAATAGAAGAAATAAAGATATAAGTGGCTTCTGCTTTTAGCATCAAGGATCTGAACAAACAGCCCTCAGATGTTCTTCAGGCTTAGACTCTTAGGGCCCGATAATGCACACGGCGCACCGTGCTTTC
>JBBIGA010157795.1:0-17812 GCA_037576975.1 Alestes dentex | reverse complement strand
GCCGCTCGGCCGCTCTCCGGAGCCCCTCCCTCTGTGGGTTTTCCCCACCCACTTGTGGGCGGAGACTATCCTGAAAGTTCTCACGGGTTCAGAGATCTTGTGTTTTTCCCATTTGTTTCTTAGACCTGAAATAAAAGAAATTTGTTCGTTTATGTTCTCTATGGGCATTTGCATGTGATGCCATTTTCAAAACCCCAGTAGCGGTTATTATTATTATTATTATTACATTTTTAAAATGACAATAACTTTGGTTCTACATGACACAGGAACACCAAGCAAAGCTCAGCATGACATCTGACACCTCCAGCATCAACACAAACAGGAGGAACTTCCATTTAAGGAGCTGTTTTGCCATATGACGATTATTTACCATATGTTGTGCTCCTGGCATGAATCCATACCGCTGGCATTCGGACACCATTCCCCCACTTTCTTAATCAAACAACAAGAAACACTGCGAAAGAAAAAACAAGTAAAACTGTGCTGAGAAATGTGTGATAAACAGAAGTGGAGTTTCCTCGGGAGAGTTGGAATAAGTGTGGCGACAGCAGCTCATCTGTTACGGTTCAGACTGGTTGCGGTGGGGTGGTGGGGGCCGGGCAGTGATTAAACAGTGATCCTGCAGCAGGAAGGGAGGCAGAGAAGAAGGGGGAATGGAGGACCAGCAGCCATGATTGATGGTCTGGACTTGAGCTGACAATAATCTGTCAGGGCAAGACTGGGCAGAAATATTTCTGGAAGCATTTTCTGCCCTCTCAGGGGTACCAGGCTGTGATCCAATCAAAAGGCCCCTGACCTGAGCTTCTCATTAACTTCCGTGGAAAACGTCAGGCTCGTGTCAGGCGGTGTGTTTGGGTGGCCTGAGATGTGTTCCTCACTCCTTAAACCACCACATATGGTTTAAACTTCTGTTTTCAGAAAGTTAACAGGTATTCCAATTCCTGTGGGTGTTTAATAATGGTAAAATTTAACACACACACACACACACTCCATTTCTAGATGGAGCGACATCCCACCTCAGTGCTATTATTTTGTATTTATAGGTTAAAAATAAATGACTTCCTTTATTGATATGCGTTGTTAAAGTGCTAAGGTAAACACAATATAATTATCCAATAATACACAAGAGGGAGTGAGATCAGTGTCATTAGCTGAGAGGAGTTCTATGAGTGCCTGACTCCCAGTAATGGCATTCAGACCAAACCCCTTTTACTCCACAGCGCAACCCAGCAAGGACAACCAACCACTAAAAGCACAACAGCCACAGTTTAGTTTATTACAAGTAACAATCCTGCTAAAAAAGATACAACCATTAACAATAACATCTGGTCCCAACGACAATAGAGACAACTACAAAACCAAAGTACCCCTTCTCAAAACAGGGTTAAACTAAAAGAAAACAAAGCACAACACACAGTGTGAAATTCTTTCTCTGCTTTTAATTCATTCAGCAAGTGAAGCAGTGGGCACCTGGAGAGCAGTGTGTGGGGACGGTGTATGGGTTCAAGGGCACCTCAGTGGTGCCACTAGCAGTCCTGAGTTTCAACCCCACAGTCTTCTGAGTGCGGGGGCAACTCTCTAACCCCCAGGCCAACAGCTGCCCCAAAAGAAAAGCAACTAATTTGTGAATTGAGCAGAATGTTACTGACATTTTGATAAAATATGTTTCCCAAATGTGACATCTGGAGCTGCTACTCTAGTTATAAGCTAAAGTCCACATTTTGTTTAAGTATTGACTGTAAGTGCAGTTTTTTAAAACACGTACCTATCCCAGTATACTAGCTATACCTTTACTCTGGAACAACTAGAACACGAGTATGTAGGTGAGAGAGAGAGAGAGAGAGAGAGAGAGAGAGAGAGAGAAATGCAATGGAGACAAATCCCCACTTGGCAACCCTAAGTGTTAGACTTTGAACTGAAGAATCAGAATCAGAATCAGAAAACTTTAATTATTCCGGAGGAAATTGTTTAAGGATTCACTGTAAAACTGCAACATACAAAGTAAAGAACATAAGAACATGAATATTTGTTTGTATACAATCTTCTTACAAGCGTTTTGGCATGTTTTGCTCCATGTCATTCCTCTAGTTTCCCTACAGCAGGATTCAATAGTTAGGTTTCACACATATCAATAGTTTGGAAAATAACTGAAATGTTTTCATCGCTCAATGCAAATCACATAGGCAGTTTATTGACTTTGAACAATAAGCTATATGATTTATGCTTCGCAGCTGGTGATAAATAACACAAACAGAGTGTAAATTCAGTGGAGGTCTAGGTGAGTGTATTTGTGTGGTGGCTCGGTGGCTTTAGATACTGAGTGGAAATTGATCTCCCAGCCGGGAATGACACAGCCATCCCCAGTTCAAGAAATGTCTGAGTGGCCCGTTTCCTATCGGCGTGTCAGGTTTGGAGTAGCCATGGGGATTGGCTGGCAAACGTTAGCATCAGCACCAGCTCATTAATCCTCACCCTTGTGTTGACATTTGCTGACGGTATTGAAGTGTGTGGAGCTGAATGGAGCCCCAGAGACTACTCAATTATCCTGTCTCAGAGCAATTAGCAGCCAGCTGCCAATGGTCAATGCCTGAACAGTGACTGAGAGGAGGGATGGGGCTCGGGACGAGGGAACGATTCAAGGAAAAGAAACTTCCCCTCACGTTGCAATGGAGGCTTAATTGGATCGGAATGTTCTTGGGTTTTGTGTTAGCAAATTGACTTGCTGGTTATTCTGTTGTACAAACGCGTAGCTTTTTATGTTGAAAAGACACAAAAGCCTTCTTAAGTTTTGGCTTGCTTTCATTATTATGTTCTTTATCGTTGAACTTTAATAAAGTATGTTTAAATATGCATAAATGATATACACACATACACATGCACACATACACACTCACAAACACATTTAATGAACAAAACAAAATGAAGGTAACATAAACGGTAGGTAAAGCAAATTACCAATTATATTTTACTTTTGAAATTCACTTCAATGACCAGAAGCTCTTAAGTGGTCAACCATGACTTGTTTCTCTGGGGTAACACTGAGGTCTCATCAGTTTGTTCATCACTACGAACATATGTGTTGTCCCACTGTTTTAAAAAAAAACAGAGCTGTAGTGAACAGTGCCTGAAAATGGAAAAATTTCTTCAGAGTTCACAGTTGAATAGATCTGCAGATGATGGCAAATCTGCAGTTACCGATTCTCCGAAACAGTTTAGACTTCAGCTCCGTGACCACAGATTATTTAGGTAGTGTTCCATAAGAATTTCTTTTTTTAAAAACGTAGTAGGCCAAAGCTCATTCGCTACTGAAACTTTGATTAGAACCAGTTTCTATGGCCCAATGAGATAAATATAGAGCTTTTTGGCGACATATACGGTTTGGCATTAAATGGAAAATAGTGTGGGTAAGGTCTGTTCTGTACAGTCATCTTTTCTGTCATGTATAGCAGAGGAAGTGTGATGTTTTGGTTCAGATGTATTTTAGATACGTTTCTTCCAAAGGTCCTAATTAAACACAAAGACTCTAAACCTTTTCCCACTAAATTAATGTAATTCACTTGATTAATTAAAGCATCTAAACCAACAATTTTGCAAAATCCATTCTTATTTTGTCTTTGTGTGAGGACTGGTACGTCGCATTAGATGTTGCAAGACTCCTGCTGCGCACAAACAAACAAAGAATTTAAAATATAACCGTTTATCTGTATTTTTCTAACACCAGAGAAGAACTAATTGACTTTCCTTATGAGTTTGGGGCTTTAGAGTTTGTATACACTCTTCACTGGTTGCTGTATGTGGGAGGTTGTACAAGCTCTTTCCCTTTAATTAATGCATCCCAACACAATGAAAAGTGAAGTGGTCTGAATCTGTTTTTCTCATCTGATTGTTTTTAAAATCTACTACCATCCATTACCAGTCTATTATCTATGACCAGTCAATTCTGGCCCAATGTAAATTGGCTTATTACTCTGCACTTGCAGCCCATTGCTAATACTGAAGAGTGTCTGAATCCATACATTTCATCAATATGGGATTGGATTTATTTAGGCCTTATACCAGCTGGATATGTGTTACAAAGCCCTCCTTAATCCCTTTTTCCATTCCCTCTCTCTTTTTTTCCCTGGTCTACCAGGATTTGTGATGCTGGAATATAAACAACATCCAGACCATAATGCACGTCATCGGGCCTATGTCTAGTTTATTATGCACTTTGATGCTAATTAGCCCTGCTGAAGTCAGAATTATCAAATTAAAGTTTAACTCAGGGGACAAAACATATCAATTAATTTCAAGCGCATCTTGACGCTAGAATGGGTTCATTGTTTAATTGCCGACGGCTGGAAGCGAGTTCTCCTCTGTTTGGGTGGCCAGTTCCGTGCTGGATACTTGACATTTAGCACGTTCACCATATGCTTCCTACTGTCAGGACTCTGTTAGGAGTGTTCTGACTCATGAATAAACCCACACAACAGATGGACCAACCTGGAGGCTTGAGATCCTTGGTGTTATCAATGGACTGTGGAGTAAGACTGGAATTTTTGGCCAAGCTTGTTATTCTCCCTCATTATCACAGAAAGCAATTGTGTATGTCCATAAAAAGGCACTGGTCACTGTCACTACTCGCATTTTAGAGCATTATACAAAATAGTCCCTAAAGAAAACTCTGAAGATAAGTGTAGGTTCACTGGTGGGATTGGACAGTAAATAAAATTAATATATTTGAGTTTTAGACATCGTGCCCTCCGGTTCCATTCACCAGAATCAGAAAACTTTATTTATGATGGAGGATAAATAACTACTTATGTTATAACTGCATAGACACACACAGATACAGAGACAAGAACAATATAAAATATAAAGTCTAAATAAATAAAAAACTTTCCAGAAATACTCAATATGAAATGCACTATGCTATACACACAAATGCTGGGGTATTAATACTATAGATAAGGAACTTACAGTTAAGTGAATTACTAATAACACAAATTTTGGTTTGGAGTATGTTATGTTACCACCAGTGTAAAGAGATCTATTTTTCTCTACAGTGAAACATTTGACATCAAACCCACTCTGAATGACTTTGTTTCTAAATTATCTAAATGCATTCATTTCTGAAACTGACTTATGCAGACATTTTGAAAAGTCAGTAAAATTCTTAAATTAACTGCAGGGTGAAATTAAAACTGCAGTTAATTTAAGCAGAAGACTGATGCTCCTCTTGTTCACATGTCATCCCCATACGGTTTGTGGTCAACAAGCCCTTTTTCAATCACTACTCCATTTCCACCACATTCAAGCCATACTGTTAATTAGCTTCAGAATATTCTCAAGAACATTTCACATTTTTTTCGCCAGATGTTTATGAGAGCTCAAACATTAGGTGTGTTTGGGCGAGGGAAAATGAAGTACATTCATAAAGAGGCAGCCTCCAGCTGTGAGGCAGGTAATTGGGTTGTTCCTCAATGTAATTAAAGAATAAACCCAAGTGCATTACTCTGAGCAAGTAATACAATACGGGCGCCCTGCAGCCAGGTACATAACATAGGTGCTGAGACACTTCATAATTCAAATCTGATGATTATTGATAGGAGGGGATGGTTAATTTAATGCTGGCGTCTCGAAAGTAGCTCAGAGTGGAAGAGTGCATTCGGGCGAAGTCGGTGTCGAACAGTCACTGTTAGAGCTACAGCTTCAATATTAAACCATGGCAAAAAAAAAAAAGGGGGAAAAACACACCTCCGAGGGGATGCTCATTTCTGTCGCTTTGGGGTTCTAGTATTTTATGGTTAAACTGGCAGCAATTTTTTGGGATCTAATGTTTGTAAAATACATTCCTTGTTTTATCTGAGGTTTGTTATTTATATGCAGCACTTTTACAGTGACTCCTTCTGTAAACAGTCCAGGTATAGAGCTGCAGTTGTTTGCTGTCTCACAGTGGGGTCACCAACTCCAGTCCTCTCCTCAGACACGTTCACTAAACCTCATAGTCAACAGGTGCAACCCGATCTCAGCTATCACGAAATACAGTTTAATCAAAATACATGCTGTGATCACGATTTAGGGCTTTTTTCGTGCTAGGACAACGCTTCACTACCTTATGTATTTTAAAGCGCATTGCTTAACATTAAAGCGTGATCGCAGCACATATTTTGATTAAACTGTATTTCGTGATGGCTGCACGAAAACTCGTGAGACCGGGCTCACAGGTGAGTTGTAAAGTTAAGTAAAGTAAAGTGGCCCCTCACACGTGAACACAGCACAGCACACAGTGTGAAATTCTTTCTCTACATTTAACCCATTCACCAAGGGAAGCAGCGGGCAGCCAGGATCACAGGGTCTGGGGAGCAGTGTGTGGGGATGTTACCTTGCTCAAGGGTACCTCAGTGGGTGCACTGGCAGTCCTGGGATTCAAGCCCATGGCCTTCCAATGACAGGTGCAACTACCAGGCCCCCAGCCGCCCCAAAAGTCTGCTTTTAGTCAGGTATGAACCCAGAGCACTTAGTAGCCGGCCCAGGGCCCTAATCACTCAACCATGAAAGAGGGGGCGAAAATCTATTCAGAGTTGGATTTGAACCTGTACCCTTGCCTCTTGCAGAGCGTTAACCAAAAGACCCAGCGGGCGGGTGTGTTTGAGAAGGGAAATCACAAAACTGTACTGGACACCAGCCCTCGAGAACCAGAGATGGGGATCCCTGCCTTACAGAAACCTGCTGGTTGTGCTGCTGCTCACATTCACAGACTGTAATGTTTCTAGAACATCCAGCGGACCCAAAGAAATGTTCTAAAGTACTGTTTAAATATATATTGTGGAAGTTATTGTATATGAAATGACAGTGTTTTATATTGTTGTTAATCATAATATTAGCAGAAAAACATTTTAGATTTAATTGGTAGCTTTTTCCCCCCTCAAAAAAAAAAAAAAATCAAGAATGCAGAAATGCGCTTTTTAGCACCTTAGGAATTTGAGCACTGGTGGGCCATGAACACTATTGGACTTTTTTCATTTTATCTGTATTTGTTTCTTATTATTTATATGTGTATTTATCACTGTCATAACAAAATCCTGAATTTATAAAACAGTAACTAGACCAAAAGTTGACCAAAAACATGCTCTTAACTTTTAATATATGTAATTTTGGACCATCTCCGTTGGTCCATTCATCTTGTTCCCACAATGTAAAGCAGAGCTGTTGTATAAAAATGAAGCTGCAAGCTTTTGCCCTAATAGCAAAGTTTCATTGTGTTCACATTTATTTGTATAAAAAAATGAATGAATTATTAATTGTTTTACATTCTCGCACCCAGAATAATATGACTGGGGTGGGTGGGTCATTGTATACAGCCTCCAAATGTTCAGAAGCAGCCTGGAAAGTTTGTCATTTTCTTTTCCCTGTCTGATGCAACTTGATGATTAAGTGGTGCTGCTGGCTAGAAGTTTTGGATCCTAGTTTTTTAAATAATAATTTGCCGAATGCACACAGTGTTTAGTGTAAGGAGAAGTATTAGGCAGGTCTGTTCATTATAAAACACTGAGCCAATCTTTAATCAAATTAAGAAACTGTGTTTGCGGCTCAAGGTGTAGCTCCTGTTTACCAGCTTATGAAGATAATATTTTGGCCGGTGTAGCAGGAAAGGAAGCTGAAAAATTAACCTGCAAAATGGAAACATTAGGATAATTACCGTAGACGTATTAGGGTGGAATAAAGGTGTTACAGTTTGGAGAATGGAAAGGAACATAGTGGGCATATTAATGGGGTTGCACAGTTAATTCTGTCAGGGAAAAACAGTGGTTTGATTTAGGAGATTATCAAAATATAATAACTGTTTATGGTTTGGTCCATTTTGCTCCTTCTTGCACTTTTCCACAGGTATAACTGAAGCGTTCTGTATCTAAACTGTACTGTGATGGTACTGAAGTTGTATCAGGTTTTGATGCTCTAGTGTATCTCAGTCCAGTAACGGAGTTTCTGACTCAATTCTCTCCACACAGTTTATGGGAGTGAGGGTCGTGAACTTGAAACGTCATATGTCGAGACTGTTGTAACCTGAGGACTCCCTGTATTTATAGTCTTGTTTGAGTTTTTCATTTTTTCTCAGCATTCTTTATCCGCGTGATGAAAATCTGACCCAGATAACTTGTTAGTGATGTCCTGGATCAACTTCATGTTTCTCACAGCATTGAAAATTCATGGAAAACTTCAGCCTGAATAAACAGTCATGCTTGTACTTTGTCGATTTCCCAGTTGTTAGTTTGTGTCTCCATTGTTGTTTTTTTGCACAGACAGTAAAAAAGTGTCCTCTTTCCATGTTGTGATGACATTTCATCCAATCAGAAAGCTGTAGTGCAGTCAGCCCTGCTGCAGCCCACTTTTAGCCCTGCCGTTGAGCAACTCGGGTATGGGTCACTTTATTCGTGATAGAAAAACATTTGTTTCCGGTACGGGATGTTTTTTTGTGCGAGTGGAAAAGGAGCATTAGAGAGCAACATGTGATAGTGTGAGAGTGATAAAGTGACAATGAGATTAAATGGGATCATATAAGATTGATCAGCGTGCCATTGTGGTCCCGCACCTTCTCAGAATCCCTCAAGTCCATGACATATCACCACAGAGTTTCCTGCTATAATATACTGACACTGCTCTGCTCAACCAAGCTCTAAAAGATTAATGATGTCTTTGTTGGATTACAGCAGTGGAGAACCATGATTGCAGGAGAGAAGCCTTATGTTCAGGCCTTTCAAAATGATAAAAAAAGCAAGCTAAATTCTAATAGTTTGCAAGTAATAAGCTAAGACTGCTGCTGCTAATTTCTGGGCCTTTCTATGTTCTATGTGCAACCTGAGAAAAGCAGATACAGTTCTAATGTGATTGAATGCAATAGAGTGTCAGATTATAGTGTCTGTATTGTAGAAGCAGAATAATTGAATATGCTAAAATACAAAGATTTGTAAATAAGGAATCACTGATAAATTATTATTATACAGAAATATCAGCAATGGGATATGTTGCAGCCTGCCTGATTGCTCCGCGTAGACTGTACATTTAGTTATAGCCTTTCATTTTCTCTTTAATTTATTGTAACTATATTGCACAGAAATCTCAGAGGCAAACTTTGTTATATGTTGTACTTGTATGACTGTGCATGTGACAAATAAAGACTTTTGAATCTTGTATCTTGAGGGTAAAACTGTTACAGTCTCTAAATTAAGTGAATCGTGAGATGTGAGTTTGTTTATGCAGGGATGGCAGTTCTAGTGTGATTCTTGTTCACAGGGGAACAGCTCAAGTGTGTGTGTGTTTAGGAGAAGGAAACAGTTCGGTTCAGGAGTGTGTTTGTGTGTGTGAAGTGCATGGCCTGTGCTGATTGCCTTGGGGAAGAAACTGTTTCCTATTCTTGCAGTGAAGGCCCAAAATGCTGCAGAACCTTTTGCCAGATGGCTGAGGGACAAGTGTGTGAGGGGTGTGTGGGGTCATTCACGATGCTGGTGGCTTTGCGGATGCAGTGTGTGGTGTAAATGTCCGCAGTAGAGGGGGGAGAAATCCTCTGCAGGGTTTTGCAAGGCAGTGCAATTCTCAAACCAAGCCCAGGATGCTCTCAATTGTCATTTACATTTCACATTTTCAGAATTTAGCAGACGCTTTTACCCAAAGCAACTTCCATTCCCTGACTACAGGGGGCAGTCTCCCTGGAGCAACTTGGGGTTAAGGATCTTGCTCAGGGACCCACTAGTGGTGTGCTGAAGGTATGATTCAAACCCCATGACCTCTTGGTCCAGAAGCCAGTATCCTACCCACTAGATCACCACCACCCACTCTGCAGAACAGCAGAACAGGGAAAGGATTTTGAGCGTTCCTCTGTCTCCGAAGGAAATAGAGACACTGCTGTTTTTTTTAGGTAAAGTAGTCTGTATTGAGGCAGATGGTTTTAATGTAATGGCTGATTGGTGTATTTTCTCACTTAATTTGTCCTACCCCGTGTAAATCAAAACATTATTGATTCCTCTGTCCGCTGAAGTAAAAGGTACCGACATGTGGACTATTGTTTAGTTTCCAGAAATCATTAACCCAATTAACTATAGTTTAGCCTGGGAGAGGGGCTTTTCTTCTTTTATTGATTTTCTATGTATTCTTTTTTTTTTTAAATTGTTTTATTTTCTTACTTGCTACTATTTGAATGTTTAATATTGTTATTCTATACTTGTAAAGCACATTGACGTTGTGTGTCATTGGCTAAAAAAATAAACTTGACTTGACCTCAGGACATTTAACTTATCTACACAAAAATGTAACAAATGAATATTGTAAAAGGACATACATGTGTGAAAAACAGTTCCATATAATATAGTTTCTCTACATTGGTTCTGAACTGTGTTAAACAATTGGGGGATTTTTTTCTCTAACATTTCTTTCTTAGTACAATCAAATACGAGGCTGGGATGTGGACATAAGCAATAATTGTGGGCTGTGTGCGAATACATTAGTTTTTTTCTTTTCCATTATTTTACACTGTTGTAAAAGTTAAATACTGATGCCGTTCACATTACATTGCCTATTGGAGAACAGTTTAGTGATAACAGCACTGCGGCCACACTGATACAGTAATTAAGAGATCACAGGTTATATAAGAGAACATGATCTCTGTGCACTCCTGTTGTATCACCGGAAACGGTGAAATCAACTAGAGCTGCGTCCCTGAGCGCTGCAAATTCATTTCAGTGAGGGTCATTTTGAAGTGTGAGTATAATTTTTCTGCACTAGTGTTTTTGGCTGCTTTAGAAGAACAAAATGACAGGTGATCACCAAATGTGGAAAAACAGCACAGTGTTTCTGGGGACTGTAGTGGCCCCTGCATTTAAAATCACTGCTGTTTTTCTGTGGTTAAATCTTGTTTCACTATCACAACTATATAAAGTTTGTTCTGTGCAGTTTCACTACTATGACCTTTAAACTTTGTGCCGGGACTATGGAGGCACTGCTTCTCCTGTTTTGGTTTTGGAGAGAGTTCATAGATCACTCCATAGTTGATGCCTGTGGTTCTATACCAGTTTCCCTAGAGCCATTGGCATGAGTTACCTTTTTGGTTTGGGGGTGGGGGGTGGTCAGAGCGTCAGACTGGGGTAGCGAAGAGTGTAACGGATATGAAAGAGACTGACGGTATACGGACTGCATCTTTCCCAGGCATTGTGCACAAGAGCATACACACACACACGCACACACACACACACACACACACACACACACACACATACATACAAATATATCTTCAAATACTGAAGAGGACATGTCCCCCCTGCCCCCACTTAATTTATACCAGTTCCTAAAACCATTTATTCAAATGGAGAACCCTTATTTTTAAGAGTCTGTGGCGTGTTATGATCTTTGGAGAATGCCTGCACAAATCTATCCATCATTTGCTCAGTTGTAACCAAGTTGTTCTGTGCAGTGTCATCACAGCCCCATTAGTTGCAGATTATGGTGCAGTGAGTGTCTCTGATTGCCCGTGGTTCCTCCCAGAAGCAGAAATACGTGTTTGGAGCCAGCTTAGACATTTTATGGAGTTCCATAATTTGAGAGCTAGTAGATTTAAGAATCTGCCACCCATGGAATGTGGTCTTTAATGAGGGAGTGAGAGCGAACCAGATTTAATGGTAAGGGCAGGGATAAATATACTTCTGGAAGTACTGAGGAGCCACACCGTGGAGCACTTTATGTGTAATAAAGAGTGATTTATATTGGATAGAATATGAAATAGGGGTGCCACTACAATACAAATACCCTCATAAAGAGTTCATAGATTGTTTATAATCAGGTTGTTAATTAGGTTGTAAACAGGTTATAAATCATTAATAGGCAGTTATAAACAAGTTGTTGTCATACATTGATGCAGGCTCACTATTTGGCAAGATATGGTATTTCAATGGTAGTAGTAGGTAAACAAAGACCTGATGAAGTTGACAGTTTAACTTTTAGAACGAGAGCAGTATAGATCCATCCACTACGGTGTCACACGCAAATGAACCATACAGAACAAATTTATTTTAGATCTTAACAACAAATGGAAAAAACACAAGACCTTTGAACCCAGGAGAACTTTCAGGATAGTCTCCACCCACAAGTGGGTGGGGAAAACTCGCAGTGGGAGGTGCTCCGAATAGCGGCCGAGCGGTGGCGCACCGAGACAAAGAGCAGCAAACGGTGAGCGTGTAGGAGAACAAACACCGGTTCTAGACTGTTTTACACTGGTCATATTTACTGAAATCAGAGTTTACTGATACACTCTGAGTTCTGAGGGTAAACACCAGTTCTAGACTGTTTTACACCATTTATATTTACTGAAATCAGCGTTTACTGATTCACTCTGAGTTCTGAGGGTAAACACCGGTTCTAGACTGTTTTACACTGGTTATATATCCTGAAGGGTTCTGAGGGTTAATATTCTGCCTGAGAAAGAGACAAGACGAGCTCAGCAACAAGCAATATCTCAGAACTTCCAAACAGTAAACTTGCATCGATGTTATAACTTGCTAATTAATGATTTATTAATAAGAACTGTCTACAACCTAATTAACAACCTGATTACAAATAATTTATAAACCCTTTATGAGGGTATTCATATTGTAAAGTGGTACCAAAATGGGTAATGAGTGGAGTATGTAAAGATGTGATGAGGGGAGTGATGAGTTCTGACAGCTGTTTTTTTGCCGTGCTGTAAGGTCATGTAAGGTCATCTGGTAAGTGATTTGGCAGTGAGCAGGGCATGAGAGTAGTCAGTACAGTAAATGTGACAAAGATGTGGATGAGAGTGTATTTACAGTTGTGAATTCATTTTTTTCCCAGCCACCCACTGAGCTCCACTCTGTATGTGACCTGGATATGTCCTTCAGTGACTGAACCACAAGCCCAAATAAAACCTCTGGAAAATCTTTGCGGAAACTCAGACCCTTTTCTTATCTTGTTTCAACATAAAACAATCCCTGGAACCCAGTGGACAAAAATCAACATGAAACACTTGGATTTTCCTTGTTTTTCCGTGGAGGTCCAAGGACTTCTAGAAGATGTTTTAAAGAACATCAAAAAGTGATGCATATGTAGATGCCAAAAACATTAGAAATAAAACACAATATTTTTACAAATAAAAAATCTCTTTCTCTCTCTGTCTCTCTGTCTCTCTCTCTCGTGTCCATTTCAACAACTCCCATTCGACCTTCATTAAAATGTATATGGGGCAGCAATATGTGCTCGAGCAATGCAATCAAAAGCTTCTCTCTGCACTCTTCACTCGAGCACACTCAAAGCTAAGATGGGAAAGTAAAGGACCAGACCCTCTCAAGAGCACCACAGCTCCGTGAAAGCTAAATGAATAAGGTGGCTCACATAACACTGGATAAAAGGGTTGGAGAAGACAAAAATGATCTATGTTGTCGCTGTCAGAATCATTTCTTGATGTTGTTTTGAAAACATCAGACTTCCTTTGTGTTGTAGTCAAATTTTGCAACAAACTGAACGTTGGAAAAACGCCCCAAATTGAACTGGAAAAAAATCTCTTTTCATTCATTTCCACTGAGCATTTGATAAGCTGGAACTGACCAAAAAAGAGTGTCTTCTGTTAATGTACTCTTTTGACAGTATATTTTTACATCCTTCGTTATAATATATAGCTGTCAGAACATATATTTCATTTGTGTTCAAAATTTGAATTGACCTGCTGCTGCTTACCCTCAAAATTTCATAATGAGAGTAGAAAATGAAAAACAACATCCTGCTGCATTAACTATGGTAATGAAAAATGTAATGTAAAAAGTATGTATGTCTGTCAGGTTTGACAACATAATGGTCCTCACTCTCTCTGTGTTGGAAACTTAGCCCGCCCTTATTTCTTCCTTCCCTTCCATATTAAGTGCACTTTTTAAAAGCATTTAAAATCTTTCTTTCACTGGGGATGTGTTCTACTTTTTTCTCTCCTAATTGATGGATAATTACTCTATGAGTTGAGTGAGGTGTGTTGGGGCAAAGAAGAGACAAAACTCCCAGAGCTGGGAACAAAACCCTTTAAAGGAACATTCCAGTGTTTTTTCAGGCTAATTTCTGTGCTTTCATTAGCGAAAGACGGTAATTCCAGCATGTTTCCTTGTACTGGAAGACACAACATGGCTTCAACATTCGCCCACTGAGGCTCGTTATAAGAGTCTTGTGTTTTGAGTTGTCAGGTTCTTTCTTTTATAAGGTGAAAATTAAATTGCTGGGAATTTCTTTAAGCTCCTGGGTCTAAATGGAAAATTTCCAGGCTCCAAAAGTTCTTAAAAGTAAAAAAAAATGCTTGGTTTCTCAGGGCAGTTTGGTAGCTGAGTTGTTTCCGGCCAGTTCAGTCACTCATCTGCGTTGTAAAGGGTGGAGCAAAAGCTACTTCTTCATAAGTGAAAAATATTTCTAAAAACAATGTTATTGTTGTGGTGCTATTTGGGTTTTAAAGAAAGGAAAAATAGTAAAGGAATGTCTGTACAGCTAAACTTAAAAAAACCCTATAAATATAAAGATAATAATATGGGCATTTTTGTACTATGAAGCAGGAATGGGCAGAGATAAGCACTTCTGCGTGAAACAAATTTAAACATAATATACGTCTGCACTTTTCTTAACAGACAACTGTTACTTATTTGCCGAATTTGCTGAATCTTGATTTAGGGAGTTTTATTCCACTTTTCCTTGCAGAAAGCATCATAAATCACCTTACATGCACAGCATATTTAAAATTTAATCACAGATCACAATCTGGGGACAGTAAAGGGCATTTTAAATCCTCAATCTTTACATTTACATTTGTAGTCTTTAACAGACTTATTAAGTGCTTTGCAGCCAACTCAGAGAATATATCAATAGCAAATACAAGTAAGTTCAAAAGCCTTTGGGCTAAGACAGAAACATGAGTCAGTGAGTGAGACATAGGGCTGTAGTACTCATTTACATTTACGGCATTTAGCAGACACTTCTTATCCAAAGCTACTTCCATTCCCTAACCACAGGGGCAATCTCCCTTGGGGTTGGGGTTGAGGGTCATGCTCAGGAACCCAGTGGTAGGATTCACACCCATGACCTCTTGGTCCAGAGGAAAGTCTCCTACCCACTAGGCCACCACCACCCCTCTCGAGACGTTTTTTCTGTGGTCTCTGACTTGTCTTGGACTCGCTAGTGTTTGGACTTGGATTTTTCTCGGACTTGGCAAGTATCCTAATTGATCTTGAGTCCAGCTGAGTCCAGCAGTCTTTAAAAACAGTGTTTCTGCTGCGAAATATCTTTGCGGTGGTTAACCATGAAAAAGTCAATCAACAAAACAAAAAATATCCACAACACAACTAAAGCACTGACAACTGGCAACAAAGTGATGCCTTGCATCCTTAACAAAAAGAAAACAGTTGCAGTTGGTGACAAAATTAAGCGAAACTGTTCCGAAAATGAGCACTGGAACATTGTCTCCATTGCACTGAGCACCACGCATCCATTCTTATCATTTCATTTTGATCACAAACATGATAATGATAAGAGAATCAAGTTAAACAGCTGTTTTAGTATATAATATGACCTGATTGGCTCCTACAGTGTTCCGCTGCCTTCTGATCATTGCAGATAACAGTGAAACCGATCGTCTTGAAGTAGAAGATACACAGTGTCTCTAGTATCACACACACATTATAAGCAGGTCAGTACGTTTTGAATTGGGTTCTTTTTGTCTATCTCCATATGAACTCTGTCTCTCTCATCTGCATTTGGTCTTGACTTGTACCTCTTTGGACTGGGACTTAACTTGGACTTAAACCCCTTTGGACTCTGTTCTGCTTTGGACTTGACTAGTTCTTAGACTTGTTTTGTACTCAACAAAGGTTTGACTACAGATCTGCTGATACCCGTAAAGAAACCAAAAAAATGAAAATGAAACAAACTAAACACAGTAACAAAACAACATTAGGCATTTAATGCAATACAATACTTTTCAAGTGCGATACAAATGCTAATTTAAATGAGAAGAAACCAACATAACCAGGTCATGTTTGCAGCCTGGTCTGTCATTTCTCCACGTTGCTTAAGGCTGATTTTTATGTATGTATTTAATTGTCTTACTGTGAGATCCGACCTCTTTTCTTCTTCAGTTTCTTCACTGATTGTGGGACTTTAGCTGTTAGCATCCATGACTAGTTGACATTTAGTAGGGGTGCTAAAACATTTAAATGTCACATTCCCTTTTTGTCAATATATCAAATTCTGCAAATAAACGCACTGCAATTCTTGTTACTGCTGGGAGGCAGTTTTCAGATTTCCAGTGGCTGTATGAGAGATTTGTGCAATACATGCTGGTACTGCACTGAAATGGACAAATAGGACACACAATCATGATTTCTGCCTGAATGAAGAAGCAGAGGGATGCAATGCTGTGCTGCAGGATAATAAAAAAAGAACAAATAAGTTAAATTAATTAATTCATTAGTTTATTGATAACTTAATAATAAATATTAATAATAATAATAAATGATTAATAATAATAAATGATTTCTTCACTATTGCAAAGATAGATGGTTGTATGGATCAAAAGATAAAATACTTTTTTGTGGAAAATCAGATTTTAGTTCTAAGTGTCACTGCGTTATGTAGATCTTCAACTGACATCATTAGATCTTATAGGATAGACAAAAAAACACAAACAGCAAAAAAAATTCCAGATTGTCTGTGAGGCAGCGAAGTGATCGGAGGCCTTAAGCGACGCTGATGTGCCTCTCCTCTATTTGCACTGATTGCATTTGATCTTTAGGTGAAATTGCACAATTCGCTCTGGTATCTTGGAAATTCACCACTAGTTCAGTTGCGCAGGATGCCGAGCGATTCGTCTTCCTCTCCATGCTGTTCTCTGATGGATAAGCTGTTGCTAGGAGAGTTCTGATGGATGGGTACGTAAGCAGAGGGGAAAAACAGGGTGATTGGTCAATACTGCCTTTCAGAGCCTTTCCAAGGTTGTGGAGCTAGTTGGAACAGCTTTTAGATGACAGAGAGTTCTGCCATTAAAAGCTTCAATAAAAAAATAATAAATAAAAAGGGTGCTGCACTTTACTGAGTGTTGATGGATGTGTGCTTCATCTAAGTGGGCCCATCAACACCTGTAATATGGCTTCTCAGTACAGTAGGCCTCTGAATCTGTGCCGCTCCCTGCTTTTATCAGCGTATGTATGTGATGGTGCTTGTCCTGTGAAGTGTGCTTCAACACAGTAAAACCGGTGCAGTCGGAGGAAAAAATAGCCATAATTCATTGATCTATTTATTTATTTATTTGCAGCATACCTCTATTTTCGACTTTCTAATTATTATAGATTTTGTAAAATAGCAACAGGTATATTTAGAGAGGGTAGAGAGGGAGGAACCACAGTAATCAAAGTATTTTGGTTCAATTAAATGTACTGATCTTCATTTGAATTCAACTGCTAAGAGCATTCATCAGTAGACGCCAAGAGAGTCACCATCATGCCTAAGGATATTCAGCTGGCCCGCTGTGTCCGCGGAGAGCGCGCTTAAACTAACTGCACTTAAGGTCCCCAATACTTCGGTTGTCGTGCACGGGGTTCTTGCCGTGGACGTCCTGGGGGGACAACATCCTGTCTTGAAAAACGTCTTAGGACATTTCTTTTTGGCAACACCTTTGGTTCCCCCTCTTAGATGTTTTCTATATTTGTTGTTTAATAATCTTTCAAATGTTTTAATGCCTGAGATCTTGTGATGAAAAGGGCACTATAAATAAAATGTATTATTATTATTATTATTATTATTATTATTA
>JBBIGA010157786.1:0-17813 GCA_037576975.1 Alestes dentex | reverse complement strand
AATGAATGTTACTCCTGCAACTGGATGGTTACAAAGCCTTGAAATATTGTTCTGAGTATATCGTCTCCTGAATTTTGGTAACCTAGTGGTTACGGCGTTCGCCCTGCACTCAGGAAGTCGTGGGTTTGATTCCCAAGACCTTTGATTCACTAGACACCTCTGAGGTACCCTGGGCAAGGTACCGTCCCCACACACTGCTCTCCGGGCGCTGTGTTCCTGGCTGCCGCCTGCTTCACTTGGTGAATGGGTTAAATGCAGAGGTTGAATTTCGTGTTGTGGTGTGTTCACGTATGACAGAATGGTCACTTTCACTTCACTAGATGGGGTTTAAGTCTGGAGACTTCTAGCCACGCCATGTTTTCCAGCTTACCATCTTGTTCTTTTTTCTAAGGTAGTTCTGGCAGAGCTTGGACTTATGTTTTGAGACACTATCTTGCTGTAGGACGAACCCGACCAACTAGGCACGTACCAGAGGTACTGCATGGCGCTACAGACTTATTTCCCACTTCTGGGTAACCTCGCCATTTTTAAACCTCTCGCAGTTCAGCACAGTCCTTTGTACCATTTCATGCTATTCACTGGACTTGAGCTGTTTGAATTTCAATTAAAAAAGAAAGCTTGAAACACTGGGGTGTTCTAAAACTTTTGACAGGTAGTATATATATATATATATATACACATGCATACACATAAATATATATACATACAAACACCTACACAAACACACACATGCCGCGCCCTCCACAATAATTGGCACCCAGATAAAGAGGCCTTAAAATAAATTCAAAATAACTACTTCTAAATGTCGGATTTTTTAAAAATAATAATAAATTTACCTGAGTTAAGGGTTAGATTTTTGTTCTATTTTTTCAATGTGAGAATATGGTAGTGCTATGAATAAAACTGATTTGTTTTAAAGCTTTTAACATATCTTAACATATGCCAATAACTGTGGAGGAGGCTATACACACACACGCACCCACACACACACATACACACAAACACATACACAAGTAAATGTGTATGTGACTAAAACAATGCATGCTACAACAAGCTTTGAGTTAAATACCTGGTGCACGAAGCTCATGTATGCAGCAGGCCTGAAAAGCATTCAGAAGATGCATGACTTCTTGTGTGGACTCTTGACTGCATGAATCATTTGCATAGGCAGCATAATCCACAGTCTTCTTTGCTTTCTCACATAAGCCTGTCTCTGAAGAGCTGCCTTCTTCTTAGTCTTGCCGCTGCAGGCTTGTGTCTAGAATTCCAATGATCAACTGAGGCCAAAGTTTCACTTCCAGCGAGGCCCGGTCTACTAAAACAAGCACAAAATTAGTACTGAACAAAACATCTTAACCCTTAGAACAGGATGGAGCAGCATGGATCCATGTAGGAAGTGCAACATATGGTAAATTGTCCTCATTCAGCAAAACAGCTCCTTCTATGGAAGTTCCCCCGATTTGTGTTGATGCTGGAGGTGTCAGATGTCATGCTGAGCTTGGTGTAAATATGTCACATAGAACCAAAGTTATTGTAATTTAAGAAACATGTAATAGTAATAATAATCACTACTGGGGTTTTAAAAATGGCATCCCACACAAATGATCATAAAAAATTATCAAAATTTCTTTTATTAATCAAACAGATAAAACACAAGATCTTTGAATCTAAAAAAACTTTCAGGATAATGTCAGCCCACAAGTGGGTGGGGAAAACCCACAGAGGGAGGGGGTCCGGAGGGGGGTCTGGAGGGGGGTCCAGAGAGTGGCCGAGCAGCAAGCGGCAAGCGTGTAAGTGAGCAAACATCGGTTCTAGACCCCTCCCTTGTAGCTCCACCTTGTTGGAGTGCAGTTAGAGAGTGACAGCGATAGTTTGTTAGTTTTCATTTGGACCTTCAGTGGTCAGATTTTGTCTGAATTTCTAGCCTAAATATTTTGGGGTGAGTATAGCATCAACACTGGCATTGATAAAAGTGATACACTCATACCCACATACTTACGCCTATGATCACTAATATGTCAGTGGGACTGCTGAGAATGGTCCACCAGCCAGATAATATTTGATCAACAGCGGCCCTGTGGCCAGAAACTGACTAGTGATGGACAGGGTAGATCAGTCATAGCAGTTGTGGACAGTGGGCACACATTAAATAAAAAGAGCTTCGAACTCGAATGCTCATGTTAGATCACTAGAAAGTCTTACCATCAGGCTATTATTGTAAAACAATTATTGATGTGTGAAACCACCTTAAAGGTAATCAGTAAACAAGACTATTAGATTACCCTATTTTTTTACCTTATTATCCTATTCAGCATGCTTTTAGTAATTGTATTGTTTTATTGTTTTTTTGTTTTATTTATAATCATTTTATGAAGTTCTGGAAGTAAAGCCTTTTTTCCTTTGTCCATTTTTTCATTAGTATTACAAAAATTCTAATTTTACCATTATTTGAAATACAAATAATAAAAAAATTATTAGCACTTTTATTATGAGATTTTCAATTTTACTGTCAGTTTATCTACATTTTAAATTTAGGCTGAAGGATCTCAAGACAAGGCTCTTACTGAGAGTCCTTGTTTGGAAAGTTTTAGAAACGTTACCCTGCAGTCATGCTGTAGATGATTTATCTTTTCTGTACTGAGGAACTATAGAGGCAAGGGTGAGGAAGGGCGTACTGCCTGGTCGAGATCCATCTGGCATGTTGGTGAAAGGGGTGGAAATATTTTCCAGGGAGTGAGTACGTGTTCAGCAAAGAAAATTATTGAGAATGTTAGTTGGCAAATATACGAAACAGTGATGGCAGATACTCAGGCGGAGAGAAACAATATATCCACTGTTCAATACCACAGATTAAATGTTACTTTTGTTATTTCAAAACTCATTATATTAGATTTGTAATCAGTGTCCACTCACTGGCCACTTTATTAGAAACACCTACATTGTGTGTCCACTTTCTGGCCATTTTATTAGAAACACTTATAGCTCCACTACACAGGTGTACAGGTACAGACTGTAGGATAGTGGTTGACATGGTGGTGTGTGTTATGCTGGTATGGGTGTTTCCGACACTGCAGCTGGGGTTGTAACACTCGTCAGGGTCACTGCTAGGTTGAAAGTAGGCTCAGAAACTGACTACTCATGAAAGGCTAGAACAGAAGGGCTACAGTGTTAGATCTCTGCTTTGTGAGTCATATATGAAGGAATGGCTGATGTAGGACCTCCAAGGTGTTGGACCTGTGACTCTGGGGTTTTACGCAGTTGGGTGATACAGTGACTTGGAAAGATGGATGAAGACGGCCAAGCTCTCTCGAGAACAATTCCTGAACCCTCTCTCTCTCTTTCCCTCTCTCTCTTTCTCTCTCTCGCTCTCTCTCTCCCTCTCTCTCCCACTCGCTCTCTCCCAAGATCTATTGCTTGCATTTATCAGCGCCCTAATCTCCTTCCATATCTTTCCCCGTCTGCCAGAGGGTTAAGCGCCATCATAACTTAAACGGCTTTGCCAATTAAAAGCATAATTGATTAAACTATTAAAAGGTGAGGTAATGCCTTTGGTGACTTACAGCAGATTAATTCTCCGGCACTGGTCGAAACTGTTCATGCATGAAAAACTCTTTCAAAGTCATGCGAAGTAAAATATCTGCACATACATCACAACCTTTTCCACAGAGTCTGGAGAAACGCATTAACAATGACAGGTGAATGAAGAGGTCAGATTACAAAGGATACAGAAAATCTCTGTATATGACGGGAAGCTTCCAGTCAGTCACCACACCGAAAACTAATCCAAGCTCACGTCTTCACTGTCAGAAAAGAAGATTAGGGGAGCATTATAGCACACTTGTGATGCCCTTATTAAGCCTTATCTTGACTTCGTGTAGCAATAATTATGATGAATTATGTATGATGATGTAGTTATTTGTTAATAAAACTGCGCTGAGATAATGGTTGGACAGGATTTAATGAGAGCATTACAAGGTCATTACGATATCCCTATTCTGAGGAATTAACACATTATTGTCTCACAACATTTATAATTGTATTGGTTTTAAAGCAGTGATTTTCAATCCAGTCCTCAGGGACACAGAGATGGTCCAGGTTTTTATTCTATCCAGCTGTTTCAAAGTGTTGGAGGTTTTGAACAGTTTTTAGCGACTGTAATTCAGGTAAAGGAGATGGCCATGAAGCCATCAAATTTCATAGCAGATCAAACAATCACCATTAGTAGATTAACATATCACACAAAACATCTTCAGCACCCATATCATGGAAAGCTACATTTTTTCAAATGAATTTTTAATTTGAGTTTTACAACAAATTGTCAATTCTCCAGTGCATGCATGGAAACAAAATTCACTGTTTTAAATTCTTGTGATTTAACAAAAACAAACACACTTACACATATCCCCCTGTCAGCTTACACCTGCTCCTTTCAGTCTCTCTGATGAAGAAGTATTCCAGGTCAGACTGCTTTTTGAATGATGCATAAAACAGGGCAGCCAATCAGAGCAGAGCTCATTTACACATGTCAGCCATCAAGGCACAGTTATAGAAATAGTCTGTTTGATTCTAAGGCCTAAAAAGAGGTTGGAAAATAGTCTTGTCAAAATGAATTATGTGAGTTTATACCCAAGGAGATATTTTTAATTAAATTATAAATGATATACATAATGTATGTGCATATATGTACCTCAAGCATGTTAAGTGGATATTCCAGCTTCCCTTTCACTTTTCTGACAATTGATGTGGTCACAGTTTGTAGCAGTTGAGGAAACAGAACATGAGTTTGCTTTTTAATGTGGAGCAAGCTGAGCGTCACCTAGACATTCTGCTGTTCCAGAGGGCATTAAGTATATCAGCAAATGTCAGTTTGAAATGTCATTTAATCGTTAACATCTGCATAGCTGCAATGTTTTAAAGCAAGTATCTTACAATGTTATTCTGATATCATCATGCATTCATAATCTAAAGGTTTGACATTGCACCCCAGAAGCTCACATAATGGCACAGGTGTGGCCCAAGGCAGACAGGCAGATAGTATGAAGGGACAAAGCGAAGAGAGAAGCAATGCACTGAAATAAATGTCTGCCAGCTGGGCTGAACTAATTACTAGATAAAACATCCATGATGGCTTTGGTTGCATACACTCAGGAGGACGTGTATGTGGGAAAAAGATAAGGTCTTCATTTGGAGCATTGTTCTCTGAGCGTGAGTGCGGCACTTATTGAAAATCTATAGTATTTCATTAGTAGCGGTGCAGACCCAATCAATCCTCTTCGCCGCTCACTGTCTCTGTATAAACAAACGGTAGCTGTTCTGCATGGGAGCCTTTATCTTGCACTGACGCAGCGCAATCAGCAGATCTTTACATGCGCTTGCTGCACAAGCAAGTCAGACGCTGGGTGAATTTGTTTTCCTTTATCCTGTCCTTGCCAGTCAACACTGCTGGGCCACACGGCTTGCCAGTATGGAAAGGAGAGAGAAAGAAAGTTTATTGTTGTGCAGATTTTATTTGTCCAAATTTATCCAGACAGTTCTGGTATGATTTGAAGTAATGAAGTGCAGCTGAACACCTTGGGGACAAGTTGTAGCTCCACTGAACTTGCTTGGGATGAGTTTAGCTGTAGTGGTGAAGCTACATTGAACACCCTTGAGTGATAAAGCTCAAACAGCTTTTGGATAACTTGGAATGATGGGGACTCCTTTGAACACCTTTGGGATGAGTTGGAGTGATGAAGCTCCAGTGAACACCTTTGGGGTGAGTTGGAGTGATGAAGCTCCAGTGAACACCTTTGGGGTGAGTTGGAGTGGTGGAGCTTCACTGAACACATCTGAGATGAGTTGGAGAGGTGAAGCTCGACTGAACACCTTCAGGATGACTTGGAGTGATGAAGCTTCACTGAACATCTTTGGGATGAGTTGGACTGGTGGAACTTCACTGAACACCTTTGGGATGAGTTGGGGTGACGAAGCTCCACTGAACACCTTTGGGCTGAGTTGGGGTGACGAAGCTCCACTGAACACCTTTGAGATGAGTTGGAGTGAAGAAGCTCCACTGAACACCTTTGGGATGAGTTGGGGTGATGAAGCTCCTGTGAACACCTTTGGGGTGAGTGATGAAGCTCCACTGAACATGGAGTTACTATGGTTTAGTTCACTGTGTTATGTTGCACTACAAGCACTCCCGTGCCATTCCATAACCTAAGAAAGATTGTATTTGAATGCTTTCATTATGATCAGCTTTTCATTTCTTCTCTCATTTAATTACACAGTAAAAATGACTCAACCCCCCCCCCTCCCCCCCCCTTGGCGCCATGTCGGACACTTTTACAGTTTCCACTGTCCAGAAATGCCATCAAAGGCCATTTTAATTGACACAGTCAATGAGTCTTAAGGGATGAACCATGTTATACAATTGACTTTATCTTAATTATATCACATACGGACCTCTTTTTTTCAACAGCATTCGATGAACCCGGAAAATTGCCTCTGGTGTTTGGGGGTTTCACTGTGAGAACTCTATCTGTTGGTACTTTAATTCTGTCATTGTGATCTCGTGGCAGGATTGCTGGTTTCCCACAGTGTTTAATAAGATGTGTAATCAGTGTATGTGGGAATAATTTACATTTTGGCAAATGAACACGTCTTAGTTCTGGGCAATATATGTAATGTTTCTCATCCTAATATCATTGTGAGAGTATTAAAGATTAATCAGATTGTTTCATTATTATTTTACTTATACAAAGGAATCTTATATAGTGAAATTATCTGCAATGTCAGATCGTTTACCTTCCTTCAGATTATAAGATCATATCCTCATTTCAGTTGGTAAGATTGAAACTGGCTGAAAACTCTTATAATAATCTCATAATGTAAAGCAGAATGCAGGAGCTTTATTAGTTTTGAGGTTAGTAATAGGTGAGCAGTTAGAAATCCATAGAGAGACCAAAAACAAACCAAAAGCAAGGAAAGAACAGTGCTACTAGGCAAAGACAACACAATACACCCAAAATCACAAACTACCAAACTAAATACACTGTAAATGAAAAGAGCCTACTGTACTGCACTGAAACAACCGAGTGGTGTTTAAATGAAAGAGCACCTCGGTTAATTAAATCAATTTGATCCAATAAAAGATTAATAAATTGCACTGAAAGCTTTCATTTTGGCTTCATGTTAAGGCATTTGTTCAGGCCAGAAGGTCTGCACAAGTCAGACTTTGTTTGATTGAACAGGAATGTGTGGCAAAATTGAATGAAGTGTTACACAAGTTAAACTAACTAAAACTGTACCCAAATAATTAAAGTTAAAATGGAATGAAATAAGAAATTTCAAGAAGCGATTACTTTAAAGTACAAAATATCTTTAACATCATACCAAAACCTTTCATCTAAATATGTGTGGTTTGTTTGTTTCTTATATATTAAAACACTTCTCATTACACAGTATAAACAATGTTTACACTTTGTCAAAATGTAGAGTTTGAATGGTAGAGGAAATTGAAGTGGTGATGAATGGAACCAGAGGTACAGCCTACATGTACCCCTATATCATGAATGGATTTAGTTAGTCCAAAACTTCTCAAAACTCTGGTAAAACAACGTATCGGGCATAAGGCAGTACATTCATGACCGTTTCATGTAATAACTTTCCATGAGGGAGCATTTAGGGACAGATGTCTGGTTCTATTCACCACCACTTTGAAAATTTCTGTCTCTGTACGTTTTTATACAATGGAGTGTTTCACACCGAACCCACTCTGAAACAAAAACTAAAGTGCGTGGTCAGACAAAAGGGAGAATGAAAACAAGACGGAAAAACAGACCAAGGGCAGGCCCATACAGGATATTACAAAGGGTTCATATTTGCTGGATATTGTTTTCTGAAAACTCAAATTGTTTGAGGTAATTCGTTCCGAAATTAGTAAAAATGCTTACAACTTGGGCTTTAAACACACTAACAGGAAACAAGAGCTACCTTAAAGCAATGATAAATGGGAGGGCATAAGAATTAGCCACCAAGGTAGATAATTAGATTAGGTGAACAGGGAAACAAGAGAGTCAGGCTAAACTGGGGATGAGACTAAAGTGAAGGCTGTAGAGTGTAGATTCAGGGCAGGGAAACTCTGACACTCTCACAGTGAAAAATATATACAGTTAATTACCTACGTCAAAGATGCCTTCACTTTTCCTGCTACATGATAACTGGTTTTGAATCTCACCATGTGCAAAAAAAACACTAAATTTGTTGTAATCCACCTCATACATATGCTATTTGGTGACACATGCAAAACAGTCAGTTTGAGTTTCCAATTCTTGTGTGCATGATAAAGAATGATTGATGGTCAGTACCTGTTCTCTGGATGCTTTGTTTACCTGTTATCTTCGTCAGCAGAGTCGCATGAGAGGCCTTGAGCTTATCTTAGGTCTTATCGTCCTGTGGGTCGACGAGTGGATGTAGATTCAGTCACTATCAGAAAAAGGTCATCTTTTAGATAACATGTAGCATTAAACTGCAGCTTTATCATTCACTCGAAATACTGAATTATTCATTGGCTTCTATGAATTATTTGGTAAGTGCTATGAAACTGGCCAGTTTAGTATACTTACCTTATATCTCCACAATGCAGGTGTACAGTTACAGACAGTTCCTATCCACAGCCCTCTATTTCAATTCAGTTCCATTAAATTCAGTTTTATTTATATAACACTTTTTACAACGAACTCTGTCACAAAGCAGCTTTACAGAGTCCAGGTCCGAGCCCCTAGTGAGCAAGCCAAGGGCGACAGAGGCCAGGAAAAACTCCCTAAAGTTGGAGGAAGGAACCTCAGGAGGAACCAAGACTTAAAAGGGGAACCCGTCGTCCTCTAGTCGACCCAGAGGGAAAGAGAAAGAGAGTCTCTGTCGGGAAAATTAACAATAGAATGCCTTTGTGCACAGCTTAATCACTGTTGGACCATCTATGGCTAACAGAGTAGGTACAGTTACAGTCAGTAGAGGTAGTTTTTGTTGAAGTCTCCGTGAAGAGTAGTATGAGCGTCTCTAGTCAACAGAAACAGGAACAACAATCTCAGACGTCATTCATCAATCCTCAGCCTCTGACAACAGCAATGCTGTTGACCAGCAACTACTTTGGTGGGCCGCTCTCTGGCAGTGTGTGTAGCATTTGTGTGAGTGTATTACATGTTAGTATAACACCAAAAGTCGAGACCATCACTATGGTGAGAAACTAAAGGATTTTAGGATGTCCAGCACCTACTGTGCTCTGAGGCTATCAAGACAGAGAAAAGTGAGAAAAACAGATAGTGTGGATGGAAATATGGATGGAAATTAAATAGATCAGATTCCTAAAAAAAAAATCTAATGTACAATAGTTTATAAATTCTCAGTTTATATTAGTCCTAATTCTAAATGGAAAGCAAAGGCTGACTGTAGTTCAGTAGCTCATGAATGATCTTCCAGGACAGCAAGTTTGCGTGATAATAATTTTGCATAAACAGACTGCAAAAGTGATTCTTCTTGGTTCATTATGCTTTCTAAATGTGTTTTTCGAAGACCTTATTAATTAAGCACGTCTCTCCTCTGTTGACAGCTGAAATTTATTTGAGCACTACAGCAAAGTCAGCGCTGATTACAAAGACCTTGTTAGGGCCTTAGGTAAGGCAGCATGGCTCACTTAAGCTTCAACACCATTATTATGCTAATTTTGCCTTTAGTGCTCTGACAGAGCTCTTATTTAGCACTGTCAGGCCAAGCGGCAGTTTATTCAATCACATCTCCACCGCGCTCTGGGATCCTTTACATCGACAGAAAGCGTGCTTTGCCTGAACAAAATGACCAAATCACCTGCACAATCAGAGTCAGCGAAACCGAAGAGTGATTTGCTACTGGATTGTTTGGGAAAACACTGGAGGTCATCAGAAATAGGTTGAAGCATCAGTCAGTCTGTGCTCATTGATTTATTTGACATTCATAACAAGAACAGTCTCAGTATAGGCAAACAAATAATGATGGTTATTGACTTGTAGCTACTTACTACCTTGTAGCTACACTGCTGGAACAAAATCTCCAAAAATAATGTCTTTACAGGAGGAGGGAAAAATTTTGTTACCCTGAGACCATCTGATATCTGTGTGCTTTTATGTACCAGAAACAGTCATCATTCATTTCTACACGACTATTGCCGAGCCTCTCTTTAGTCCCAATTGTGGGAGTGATATGGGCCTTTAAGAATTGTTTTGTGGGTGGGAGGGGTAATGATATGTTTAATGTGTAATGATATTATTGTTCTACTTCAAAAATTCATGGTTTAATGATTCACACAATCTGTGTCTGTGATTCTGCATGTATAGAGAGTGGTAAGCCAGTTCTTTAGTCTACTATTATTATTTCAAAAGAATTAAAAAAAAAAAATGTTGTGTTTTGGATGTTTTTTTCAATCAGTTGATTTGCGTAAAATTGTTCTGGAAAGATGATGAAGACGAAGATGAGAACAGAGTGAGCCGGGTGTTCATCAGCAGTTAGACATGTGTGTTATGTGTGTATACTGTTGTCTCCCACCACATTATAGCACGTTGTGAGACTGATGATGAAAATTGTCCAAAAAAAAGCACCCTCCCATGTCCCTGGGCACATTAGCCTTGTAGCGCCAGTGCTAAATCTAAAGAAACAAACTTCAGACAAAAAACATAGCTTGGTTAATAGACCACATTTGAAGGTGGGGGGTGAAGGAGTCTTGTAAATTTCATAAACCTAAAGAAGAATAAACTCTGTAATCAGCTCTACAGCTCTTCCGGGTTCACACTAGGGCAGTTACAATGTTTGGTATTCGGTGTTGGTGCACATAATCAGAGATGACTCCCCAGTGAGACTAAATAAACCAGACTTTTCGCCATTTCAGTAATTGCTTCAGTAAATCGCTTTCACCCCAACCCCTCCCTATTTCTGGCCTGTTACTGATGGCCGCCCTAACGTTTCCACTACTGCAACTAAGATGATTAAAAAAAGAGTAAAGTGTTCAATTAGGCAGAATGGCTGGAGTAACATGGAGAGCTTTCATGGAGGAAACTCAAGCAGTATGAAGTGTAGAGAGAGAAAGACGAAGAGGTGATGAGAAAGCGAGATGGCTGAGAAACTGAAAATGGAGAGGTACTGGCTGTTCGTCTGTGTTTCACACCTCCACAATACACACAACAAAAGCAAGCTTGGGCTTTGTGTCCTTTATGACCTACACTTGGTAAATGAGCTTGTGCAAGGTAGAGTGTGTCACCAAGGTAGGGGTATCACTTCACAATAACACTACCCTTATGAAGGATTTATAAATTATTTATAACCAGTTTGTTAATTGGGTTGTACTTAAAACCAGAAAATGTAGTTTTGTCCTTGATATGGGCCCTTTAAGTTCACCATGGTGGGTAACAATTTACAATAAGACTAATCAGGTTGTTAATTAGGTTTTAGACAATTTATAAATGATTAATAAGCAGTAATAAACAAGTTATAACAGGTATCATACATTGATGCAGGCTCACTATTTGGCAAGGTCCGGTGTTTTATTGGTAGTAGCATGTTAAAAAATACCTGATGTAGTATGACTGTTTAACATTCTGCCTGAGAAAGGGACAAGATAATCTAAGCAACTAAAACTGACATCTGAGCCTGCATCAATGTATGACAACTGTTCAACTGCTCAAAGTACAGTTGCTGTTGGGTTTTTCCCTGGGAGGTGCTAAACGACCATGTGAGGTCCTATGTTATTAATGAGTAGGCTTGTTAGCATGTGCCTGCTTGCTATCCCAGCTTCTGCTTCCTTTCCCTATGCCACCTGCATCGTTTCGTTTCCGCAAATGCCGTAACTATGGCATCTGTAGTACCTCCAATGGGATAAACTGTGTATTAAAAGTGTAACCTGTGGATCAATCTCTGATTAAAAGTAGTTGGAAACCCTTCTGAGTGTACTCTTACTTTCCCTGCTGTTAAAGACAGACATAACTAAAACAGTAAAAAGCTGTGAGTCAGTGGAGTCTACACACACCACCATCTTGTGTGTGTGCTTTGAATAGCGTTGTTAAAGTTGATGCAGTAAATGAATAAGGTTGTTAATTTACTTCAATCCATCTATAGCCCAGCTGCTCCAGCACTGTTGCTATGCCTCTGTGGCTGTAGTCCCCTCGTTCTACTTCATACTTTTGAATGGCAAGTTCCACTAATGTTTCTCTTGTTGAAAAGATACTCCCAGCTACAGCCATTCCAGAAACTGTTTATCAGCCAAGCAGGTTGAGAATGAAGTTTCCTATACAAGCAAAACACACCAGTGAAGACAACAATACCAGTAACATTAGCACTAGAGGACAACTTCTGCCGACCACACTGGACATCACTAAATGGATCAATGAGCAGCAAACTATCCTCGAAATTGGATAACATTGCTGTGTGTTATAACACTATGTATTGGTTTATAAATTCAGAAAAGTCAGCATGTATGTGTGTGTGTGTGTGTGTGTGTGTGTGTGTGTGTGTGTGTGTGTGTGTGTATTGTATCAATATGCAAGGGATGACTCTTCTAACCGCAGCATGATGACCACAGGACCTTGACACTTTCCTCATTCCACCACCCATTATATTCACTCCATAGATCTCATTGCCCCTTTGAAATTACACAGAGAGAGAGGAGGCAGCGGGAGAGAGAGACAGAGAGAGAGAGGGAGAAGAGTCACAGAGAAAGAGAGAGAGAGAACAGAAAGAAGTGTCACAGAGAGAGAAAGAGAGAGAGACAGAGAGAGTGAGAGTGAGAAGAGGAAGACAAAGGGAATGAAAAAGAGAAAAGTGGGAGAGTCAGAGAGCAAGAGAGAAAGGAGAGGAAAGAGAGAAAGAGGGTGGGAAGAAAGAGAAACAGAGATAAAAATGATATCATCCACCCCTTGTTTCTCCTGTGTGTCAAATCAACTTAATCAAGGAAAAGATACACGCAGCGCTGTGATTCTGTTTATACTTAATAATCTTCTTACGATAACAGTTATTAAACCTTCACATTTGAAATGTGTTTCTTGCTTTTTTGTCTTAAATGTTTCTATTATATACAAGCACCCTCAAGCCAATGATCTAAGAAAATAAAATGAATAAATATGTAAATGAAAATAAAAATAAATGTAAATAAAATGTTTATAATAATTATACGTAAGATGCATTTGAATGATCTGAATAAACTACTTAAAATATACACAAAACATAAACATAAAGCATGATCGTAATAATAAATTACACAACCTTTTTCCTCTGTTATTGAACCTTCAGCAGAGTTCAGCAGATCTCCCAGCATCCTTCATTATACATGTCTGTTTGATTTGTGCACAACATTTGTATATCGATTTTATTATAACAAAGGGAAGTCAGAGGAGGTGGAGATTGTGCCCATTAGTTTATTGTTTCACTGATGGGTTGAAAACAGATGTTGTTCAGCTAATGAGGCAGGAAATGGAATAAATGTAGACGTCAACGATGACGAATGACAATCGACAATACTTTTAAAAAACTTCAGAATAAAAAACGTGTCTGAAGTTTGTCCTCTAAACACACTGAAGATGTTCATCTCTTATAAAGCTTAAAGGGAAACCCCACATATCCCACTTTTTCAAATTATCTACATAATATGTTTAGAGTTTAATAAAGTAATGCAGAGTTGTTTTAGTGGGAACCATTCCTCCAAGGAACACTGTGTGTCTCTGTTGTCCGTACAGACATGACAAAGCCAGTCCAGACCCTCATTCATGGTTCTCTGCTGGTGGAATGAGCTCCCAAGTGGCAGAATCCCTCTCTCTCTCTTCAGGAACCTCCTGTTGAACCTCCTGTTGATCTGACATCTATTCAGAAAACACCTCCTCTCCTGTTGATCCCACCTAAATCACATTTGCTGTTCAATCTGAATAAGCTTAATCTTCTTACACTGCTCGCTTCTTAAATATTTAGCACTTTGAACTTCCCTCTGGTTCTCCCACTGTCCTGAAGCTCAAGTGTTTCTTCAAATTGTTAGTCATTTTGGATAAAAGCATCTGCAAAATGAATGTAATGTAGTCATGTAACAACTGGTTAACTGTGAGGAAAGCTCACAGTTCAAGAGCCTCTGTATTCTTTGGCTAGTTTTTGACATTTTAAAAGACAAAACTTGACAGCTGTATTATAACTTTCCTCCATTATGGGATGTTTGCAAAAAGCACAGCTTGCTCACTGGTGGGGGTGGTAGGAGATAGAGGTGAAACACGATATTATCAGTTAATATTATGAGAACCCCTTTTGTGGGCTAAAATTAAAAGTAAGTTAATGGGCTAGCTTAAATAATTAGTACACCCAGTCAAATATTGACTTAAATTAACTGAATACTTAATTTGTGTTAAAGTGAATTATCTCTGTTCTAGTATCCTCTTGCTTCAATGTAATTTGTCAGGATTTTTTTTCAGTATATTTGATTAAGGCTGGACCTAAACTCTACCTGGGTTGGATTTCCAGGACGAGGACTGAGACCCCTGTTCTAATTTGTAAGCATGATTATCAAAATCGTAGAAAGCCTTATTTATCCACATTCATTTTTTAAGCTACATTTACTCAGAACAGCATGCTGCAGGCGTAAACACATCCACCAAATTTACGACTGTAGCATTATGGGAGACAGGCTCGGAGAAAAAAAATGGCCTTTCCATCTCTGCACTCAGAATTACGCTCTGTATGAATAAACACATTAATGTTAATGTGTGGCATTATAGTTTTAGTCAAATATGCAAAACATCGTGTTCAAATGCGCAAACTATGTTTATGAACATCGTACACAAATAATTCTGAGCGAGAATTCTCGGTTTCATTCCACTTTCTGATCTAAAAGGAACAGTTTAATGGGCTTATGAAGCAGCACTAACTCATTTACAGCATTACTAGCCCTAATTGGCATTCACTCCCATCCTATTTGTAAAATTGATGCAGACTGTGGAGGCTTTTTTTCTGGCTGGATGCTCTAATGTTTAAAACATAAAGCAAGCAAAGAGTGCTCATCCTCATCTACCGAGATTTTGTGAAGCTTCTTTTGTCGAGGAGATGAGATTATGAGTAGTGGGACAGATTAGGCAGCATGTGACCAGAAGAAATAACTTCTTGAGAATAAGACCACAAGTGTACACAGAGTGGACACACCTACTGGATTTCCTTTAGCTAATAGTGAGAACATCAGCACCATGAAATAAGCAGTAAGGAATCTTATGAGGCAGGCAGAGAAGATTTCTGTAAGCTAAAAATACCTAAGTACATTTTTATTATCATCACACTTATTGTACAGTGGCCATACTCTTACTTCATTGTTCATTTTTGGATGGAGGCAAACCGGTTAAAATTCTAAAAAACCCAGTGGAAAATGGTCCACTCTTTAAGTTTTTCCAAGATATAACTACATTTATACTGCCAAACAAGCTCTCCCATTGGTTAGGCCTTCAGAAACTGGACTCCCATCCTATTTGTAAAATTGATGCAGACTGTGGAGGCTTTTTTTCTGGCTGGATGCTCTAATGTTTAAAACATAAAGCAAGCAAAGAGTGCTCATCCTCATCTACCGAGATTTTGTGAAGCTTCTTTTGTCGAGGAGATGAGATTATGAGTAGTGGGACAGATTAGGCAGCATGTGACCAGAAGAAATAACTTCTTGAGAATAAGACCACAAGTGTACACAGAGTGGACACACCTACTGGATTTCCTTTAGCTAATAGTGAGAACATCAGCACCATGAAATAAGCAGTAAGGAATCTTATGAGGCAGGCAGAGAAGATTTCTGTAAGCTAAAAATACCTAAGTACATTTTTATTATCATCACACTTATTGTACAGTGGCCATACTCTTACTTCATTGTTCATTTTTGGATGGAGGCAAACCGGTTAAAATTCTAAAAAACCCAGTGGAAAATGGTCCACTCTTTAAGTTTTTCCAAGATATAACTACATTTATACTGCCAAACAAGCTCTCCCATTGGTTAGGCCTTCAGAAACTGGACTGGATCAACTACCAACATAATTAAGAAATCAGCCAATCACATTCTGATTTATAAAAGGTGGGACTGACTTTAGTGAGAAAATTCTAGCTCTTCTGGAACATCGAGATACTGTACATCACTGACTATAGTGTAACTACAGTATGTAATCAGGTTCCAATCAGTTGTTGAAGCACCGTTGGCTCTACTGGTACAAATAAAACATGGAATGTGTTTTAGAGCTTTATATGTCTGCATTTGACAGCCAAAATTGATCTTGTTCATCAGTTTTTCATTAACATACCATTAGAAATCACATGGAATTATACAGCGAACAAGAACCCCTTAAACAAGTCCAATTAGTCATTTAAAATCAATGCAGAATTAATGTAAAATTACAAAATGTTATGAAGCTAAAACACCTATATATTTTGTGACCACTATGCATTTTGCATGCAAATGTGCAGATCAGTAATTCATGCATGATTTGTGCCATCCACAGCTGTGATGTGAGGTATATGACCTACCTTGCCTTCCTTGCTATGAATCCAGTATATCAGGCCCTTAGTGTTTTTTGCTAGAAACTGAATCTCCTTTCTTTTAATGAGTAACATTAAACTCATCCACCGATGCTCTAATTTGACAGATTTACAGAGATTCTTTCAGAATCAAGAGACATAAATTGCAATAGAAGACTCCCGAGGCTCAGGAATTGAATCACAACGCTGAAACCAACCCGCAGTGCCCTTCAGCATGACAATGAGCTCTCCACCCTCAGATAAGGGGAAGAATGGAATGAGTGTCATATCTGTATATTAATTAAAGTCTTTGAATTGTTCAATCAGCAGTGATCAGACTCATGGGGAAACCAGGTCTGCATATACAGAGGCTCTGGCTGAAACTGCCATTGAGTAAAACCGCCACGTATATTCAAAATTTAGATGAATACAAACACAAACGGTACTGACCTCCCTACATGGTGTGGGGATGTATTGCTGCTTCATAGTTGAGCCATTATTGACAGAACCATGATTTCTACTTTCTAATACAAAGTCCTGCAGGAGAGCGTCTGGTCAGCAGTCTATCATTGGGACAACGACCAGAAAAACAAGAATAAGTCCATAGATGAATGGATCAAAATAAACAAAATGTCCAGACTCCATGATGATCCTATATAAAGACCCTTGCAATTCTGTAAAAAAAGAGTGGGCCAAAATCCCTTCAGAGTGATGTGAAAGATTAATCTCCAGATTTAGGAATTAATTAATTTCAGATGTTGGGAGTGCTTAATTTTAGCTGTTGCTGTTATTAAGCTGATATTAAGTTGAAGTTATATAAACCATCAGTAACTGAAGGGAAAAACTGTGTCATCTGGAAAAAACTGTAATCTGACATTGAGAATAAGATGGGAAAAAGGTCATCTGAAAAGGGGTTTTCTCCTAGGACAAGCTATTCATACACTCATTGGACAGCAATATCGTGACTGTTAGGGGTCAAGATGAGCAAAGTGTTAGAGAAAGCATTTCAAAATGTATTTCCTGACAAAGAATTAAACCTGAGAAAGCATTTTTTTTACCTTCAGCTGGAGAATGCAGTCACATCTCAGCACCTTTGGAAAAAGAAAAACCCATTCACATTCCAGCTTTAGATAATCTCCACAGTTGCTGATACAGTGAAGGGTGTTGCAGGGGCTGAGAGAGAGAGAGGGAGAGAGAGAGAGAGAGAGAGAGTGAGAGAGGGAGAGAGAGAGAGAGAGAGAGAGAGAGAGAGAGAGAGGGAGAGAGAGAGAGAGAGAGAGAGAGAGAGAGAGAGAGAG